>BGNK01005016.1:11947-32989 GCA_003297005.1 Symbiodinium sp. clade A Y106 | reverse complement strand
GGCGCTAAGATGGGGAGTGGTAGAGGTCTACTACCAGTACCTTCCTGGGGCAGCAACAAGGAGGATGAAGAGGCTTCGCCGGCTGCGAGATGCTACGGCGTTGGCAATTGAGCGAGAGCCAGCACGTGCTTCAGTGAGAGACAGAGGAGCGCGAGTAGAAGGATCTCCAGCATCAGCTTCTTCAAGGGGGCAGAGGCCCACAACACCTCCAAGATCGCGATCCCGCCAGATCGAAGACTATGTGTTACGAGAGGACCGACGACAAACCCCGGAAGCAAATACACCTCCAAGGGCAACCTTTCCGGCGACTCCAACATTTTCACCAGGGGAAGAGGATTCCCAAGTTCCGCAGGATGAAGGGATGAGAGTTTGTACAGACACAATTATGTTGATGAGGCTGGAGGAGATACGCGAAGGTCTCCGATTGAATGGGCTGGTGCTATCTGGTGTCAAGTATGATGCGGCAGTGAGGCTAGCACTAGTACTTGCNTCCGATTGAATGGGCTGGTGCTATCTGGTGTCAAGTATGATGCGGCAGTGAGGCTAGCACTAGTACTTGCTCGTCAACTCGGAACAGGGTCAGGACCGACCCTAAGACAAATGCGATACAATTTATGGTTGTGGCGTGAGCGGAATCTGAGTGGGAAAACACTGCTCAGCTGGTCGTGCCTCCGTACCCGGAGCGATACGTCACGGACGATAGCACACTGGAAATCGCTGTAAAGGACACTGCGGTCCTGGCGTACCTTGTGAGAAGGAGTGTAGAAGACCAGATGTGCAATCATATGTTCCGTGCCGCTCCTTACAGGGAAGGCTACGTGTGTAAGCCCTTGAGTCATGAGTGTCTGTTCTACATTTCTGGTCTGTAAGTCGTAAGGCAACAGTTGTGACATCTGTACAACCAACTTAGTCACACAGACTTTGCATAGCAGTTTCAGGTCATACTGTGAGCAGCTTGTCTTTGTGGAAAAGACTTCAATTCGATAGCAGTGTTTCCTCATGGCCCTTTGATATGCCCTCTGAGAGCGCTGTTCAGGAACACCCGGCAGTAGGTGTTCAGCAGGTCTAGGGTTTGGGGATCAGGGAGTAGGTTACTGATTTAGGGTTTAGGGTTTACGGGTTAAGGTCTTAGGGTTTAGGGTTTAGGGTCTAGGGTCTAGGGTTTAGGCTTTGGGGTCTAGGGTTAGGGTTTAGTTTTGAGGGTTCAGGTTTATGGTTTAGGGTTTTAGGGTTTAGGGCTCAGGGTTAGGAGGAAGGGTTAGCCGAGACTCGGCCGTGACCCGGCCGAGACTTGGCTTTAGGGTTTAGAGTTTTAGGGCTTAACGTTTAGGGTTTAAGGTTTAGGCAGGGATTAGGGTTAAGGTTTAGGGTTTAGGGTTCAGGCTTTACGGTCTACGGTTTAGGGTTTAGGGGTTAGGGTTGAGTGAGCCCTACAAGGTAGGGTTAGCCGAGACTCGGCCGTGACCCGGCCGAGACTTGTGTTTAGGCTTTAGGGTTTAGGGCTTTAGGGTTTAAGGTTTAGGGTCTAGGGTTTATAGGGTTTTCGGGTTTCGGCAGGGATTAGGGTTAAGGTTTAGGGTTTAGGGTTCAGGCCCTACGGTCTACGGTTTAGGGTTTAGGGGGGGGGTTGAGGGTTTAGGGTCTCGGCCGGGTTTCGGCTAACCCTAAACCCTAGACCAGTATCCGGTTTACAGTGACCGTGACTTGGCCTAGACCATGCAATGTGTGAGCCGAGACATCAAAAAATGCCATTTTGATTATTTAAGATCGAATTTACTGTTAACCCTAACCCCGGAATCGCAAGTAAACAGTCAGTCCGCCTATAGCCTGAAATTATGTCCTCTTTCGTAGCCGCCTCACAGTGACCGTGACTTGGCCGAGACTATGCAGTGTGTGAGCCGAGACATCAAAAAAGGCCATTTTGATGCAAAAAAAAGGNTCCTCTTTCGTAGCCGCCTCACAGTGACCGTGACTTGGCCGAGACTATGCAGTGTGTGAGCCGAGACATCAAAAAAGGCCATTTTGATGCAAAAAAAAGGCCAATTGGATACTGGACCCCAAGGGGCTTGACTTTCTTAAGCCGCCCTCTAAATGATTTGCCGATTCCGATGCGATCCCGTGCGGTGGATAAGATTTCCGAAACTCGCCCCCTCATTTAGCGTCTCAGATCTCTCTAACTCGCGCCCTCGTTTGGCGACTCCGTCATCACATCCCTTAAACCCACCCTCCGCATGTAGTGACTCCGAGTCCCGACAGTTTTTGAGGAGCAGATGCTTTGTCTAGGCTGCAGCCGAAAACCCCACTGATTTTGCCCATCCCGCGAAGCACACGGCCGGGAAGGACGAAAGGACATAAGAAACACCTGGACCAAGCGACGTTAACTAGCGTGAAAGGCGTCAAGAGCCGTGGTCTCGGTGAGAAAGAAAAGAAGCATCTGGCAAAAGCGGCGTATAGAGGCGTGCAGGCAGCTCCACAAAGACTCTCTGACTCTGCCTGTCTGGTCTCTTCCCAAGGCCGGGAAAGGACTGACATGTGCCTCCTCCAATGTGGCCGCACCCTGATCGTCACACCACTCGTTCACCAATCCCAATTGCTCCTAACAAAACGCACTGCTTCTCTCACGCGAAAGGAGCTTCGCAAGAACTCCTGCCTCGAGACAGAGCAGCAACAGCCATGTGCGCAATCCTCCCACATGCTTATGCGCTCATAAGGGTACACTGCCCTAGGGATCCCTTCCCTGTATTGCGTCCTGGAACAGCTTCCTTGGACCAAGGAAGGAGCCAAAGACTTCCGAGATGCTCGGAACAGCTTTGCACGGCTGAGCTGAGCACTGGGATGGCCTCAAAGATCCTTGGCAAGTTGGGCTGGAGACACGTTTAGGGAGACACTCGATGGAGCAGCTGGACATGACCCAACGAAGAAAAAACAAAAATATCTCCGATCTTGAACTCATATTTCCACGAAGCAGCTTTGCTTTGTTGAAATACGGATCGCTCAAGGCATCTTGATCACTGGTATCCTCTGCAAAGTGCTTCTCGCCAGGCACCTCCGGACATGCTGTCAATACACCGTGCTTCCGCATGGAACATAGTCTCCTCCCTGTGTCCCCTTCCCGCACCAGCTTGAAGTTCAGGGCTTTGCAGGGAACCAGTAGCTTGCCTTTCTCCTGGCGCCAACAACTGCTGCTTTCGTGTCCCTTGAGCATCTCGAAGACATGCAAAAGAGATCTTACCAGGGCGCCGTTTGCAAAAATCGGAGGAACAGCTGGACGAGCTGGGCTTCCCTCTTGGGGGCTCGAGCCCTCAGCCGGCATTACATTAACCGCGGCTCCGTAAAGCGGCCGCGGCAGCGGAGCTGCAGCGAGCAAGCACGTGCTCGGCCAGCTAGCAGCCGCAGAAGCCGCCTGTCTGTTGCAAATGCCTCTGCCTGGCTCTACGTTCACCTGGAAACAAGCCCATTATCGCGAACGGTGCCAAATGACGTTGACTCTGCCGCTCTCGCCCTGAGTGCCGGGCTCCTCCGCAACGGGGCCCTGCGAAAGCGACTAAGCGAAGCGAAAGGCGAAAGCGAGTTTGCCCCACAATGCCACGATGCCATGGCTCGGCCGGCCCGGCCTGGTCGAGGCAGTCGTGGCCTGACACAGAGACAGCGCTGCCCCTCCGAACCCGACGGGACGTACGGGCCCTATGTTCCGGTTTGGGTGAATGCATGATGCTGCTTTTCTCAGCCTTACACATGGTATCCGATGCGGAAGAGTGATTTCACGCGTCCCGGGCGCGGCCTAGACAGATCTGGATGTCGAGACTGCTCCCTTTGGTCCAGATGGCCAGAGCAGAGCCGGAAGTGCCAACCAAGCCGGTTACCAGAGCCTCAAAACGCCGACTCAATGGCGGCAGTGCGCCGCTACAGCCGCTACAGAGGTACAAGGCACAAGGTGTAACAAGGGTACGTGTACAAGTCTGCGCTGCCTCGCGGCCCACAGGCGCCACAGCACGGAACTCCTTCTGCGTGAAGTCCGAGGCACCGACCTCCAGCAAGAACTCCAGGAGGCCCTCTTCCGACAAAGGGGGAAGCGGGCCAGGGCCACCCCCTTGCCTCTCTTCCCTCCAGCTCAAGAGGACGTTCAGGCCCTGCAGCTGGCGCAAGAGGATGGGGTTGGTGTACTTGAAGCCGCTCAAGACCCCAGCGCCCAGTCCTTCGAAACTAGGGGAAAATGCCTTCCGATTGCGATCAGACTCAACGCAGCAAAGGTGCAGAGCACCAAGCAACAACTCAGGCATCCAACAGATTGTGCTCAGCGTGTGCTAAGCTGCCAAGCTCTGCCAAGGTGCGGTCAAAGCCGGCTGAGCGTCCCAAATTCTGCTTCTGCCAGCGGCTGGCCAAAGCGAAAGCCCGCGTCAAAGCGCTCGAGGAGACGAAGTCCACGACCTGCAAAAGCAACAAAGGCAAGCCGCTTTGCGACGCTTTGCGCCGCTTGGCGCCGCTTTGCGCTTGACATTTTGCTTTTTTTAAACTGTCTCTTGGCCTTGTAAATCTCGAGCTCTTTGTCTTTCTCAGAAAGCGGCTGCAGCTCCGCGGGGAACTCTGTATAATCAGCTTGGTAGAAGGGCCAAGCCCCGAAAGCCGGCGCGGAGCCGGTGAAGCGCCCCACCGTCGTCTCCTGTTGTACCGGACTCAGTTCCGTGGGATCTGCCTGCTGCCGCTTTGGCGGCCAGAGTGCGCTGGTGACGTTCATGGCTCCCACCTGATTCGCCGCCTCTACCCGCAACTCCGGATCCTCCGCATCGAACTCGGAGGACAGCTCCAGTTTAGACTCCAAGCTTCCGCCCCGCCCGCACAGGGTCTTCTGGCGGCACCCGAACCGCCGCTTTTTCGAAACAAGACCCTTCAGCGGCACCGCAAAGACCCCCATGGCCAGAAAAATCGGCTGCCCGCGCTTCACAGACTGAACCTGTAGCGAGAGCAAACCCTCCGCGAGCTGATTGAAGAGCTACAGTGGTTAGTAACTGCCCAGTTCTACCCACATCGGACCTCGACCCGGCACCGGCATCGCGAAGGTGCTGAGGGTGAGGCAGGCGTCGCAAAGCCTCGCTGTGCAGTTGAATCCACAGCCACCTTCGCCATCGCCATCGCCATCGTGCGCCGCGCGGGGGCCTCTCGAACCACGCGGCGCGTCAGCTTCTCCGAGCCTTGAGCCTTCAGCTTGTTGCAAGGAGACTGCCCATCTCAGAAGCCAAACGTGAAGCCCTTTCTGCTCCCGAAGGTCGCACAAAGCGCCGGGCCGCATGTGGTTCCCGGCTTAAGAAGTAGAGTGCATCGAATGCATCGCATCGAAGGCTTGGACCCGACCCGGAGCCGCATGGCGAATCGCCGTGTCACAAATCTTGCAGTGCCATGGGCCATGACATGGAGCCAAACGTCAGATCGGATCCTAAGCTCTCCCGGTCCTCGAAAGAGAACTGAGGAAGAGGTCAAGGACACTGGGAAATCTGAATCTGCGAAGACTTTACAACTCGATTTGCAGAGATGCACCCGACCTTTGCACAAACTGCACACACTGCGTGTGCTGTCGGGCAGTGAGATCCCAAGAGGAAGGTTCTCTGGTGTGCCCGCACCACAGGGTGAGATTCTCTGCTCGTGTCCTTGATACATCCGTCCGCCTGTCCTTAAACTTGGGAAAGATGTAGCGCTCAGGATCCAAAACTGAAGCCGCCTGGGTCAGCAAAGCACAGAAGATCCGAGCGGTGCCTAGCAGCATTTGCGCACCTGTGGGCACCTGTGCACCAAACTGGAACTGTTGAGGATTCGAGACCTCAGCCAACCACACCACTGCTTCCGATGACTCGGTGACAGCAGGCTAAGTCATGTCGGAGCTCACAACAGCATCTGCCCACGCAAGTCCTAGACCTGACACGGCTATGCCTGCTGGGTGAGGTCACGGCATCTTCACCGATTTCTGCATCTTCATCCTTCCGGAATGAGGAGTGTCTGTCTGCGCAGACCGATGCAAGCCATTGGTGCTCCCACACCTCCAGCGGGAAGTACTTCTCCAGAATCTTCATCGCCTTCTGGTACCTGGAAGTTCAAGAAGAGCTCTGCAGCAAGAGCTGCAACTCCCACAAAGCACTTGCATGCATCACCGAAGCGGTACACTTCCTCATTGGGATCCTCCTGAAGATTCTCGATCTTCGGCAAGCCGTCGGCCTGCGAACACGAAGCGAGGCCGGACGGAGGGCGCGCTTCTTTTTCTCAATTGCGAGGGCGACAACACCACAGTTGCCTGCTCGATCTTCGCAGCAAAAGGATTCTCAGCCATGCCCAGCTTCTGCTGCTTGTCCTTGCCCACCTGCAGCGCCAAACGAGGCGAAGTCCCTGTAGGCCCGGACCATCCGGGGCACCGGGATGCCACTGGCCTTTAAGATATTCTCCAAAGCTTCCAACGCCACGCCTGTGTGTTTCAAAAACCAAACTCTATAAAACCCCAAGGCCCAAGCTACTTCATCTCTCAGGCTCAAACCGATGATCTTGGCATCTGAAACGACCAGCAAGTCGACCTCAGTCTTTCTTTCGATATTCCTGTTTCTTTCGGTAGGTGTGGTTTTCTTCTTATCGACGCCTTGGTCATTGGTCCCGGTGCTCCACGTGTGCAAGTTTTGGAGCTGTTTCGAGCTCTGCATGTCTCCGGCGTCTCCGGCTGCTGCTCCTGCTGTAACCCTGCTCCTGCTCCTGCTCCTGCTACTGCTACTGCTACTGCTACTGAAGAGACTGGCAGATGCCACTAACGAAGTAAACCCAAAGGAAAGACAGCAAGAGCAAAAGAAGGCTTAGCTACATTACCCCACGAAAGGCAGGCAGGCAGGCGTGGCCGGTGTTTTCCACGCTGCAGGCGGAGAGTCTGCAGCAGTACGGGCAAGAGTGCCGAAGCTCCGGCAACCAAGGGCTAACCGAACTGTCAGCTGCAGTGCGCTGGCACCGCGGTTTGGTGTACCTTGTTGGTATTGCGCTGTACTACGCTACAGTAGCTATGCCACACTGCTCTGCCGACTCCATGCTTGGTTTGTTGGCAGAGAAAACTCGCACTAGCAGCCCGCACCGGGACTTTTCACTCCACAGCAAAAGATCTCGTGAGCCTTGCGAGCGGGGCACGTCAGCAAAGTGTTCTGTAACAGTAGGGCNCAGCCCGCACCGGGACTTTTCACTCCACAGCAAAAGATCTCGTGAGCCTTGCGAGCGGGGCACGTCAGCAAAGTGTTCTGTAACAGTAGGGCAAGGGGCAGCACGATTATATCGACACTGCTCTACAATCCTTGCCTTTCTTATTGCTGGAAGCCCGCTTAATCTATAGGCGCACCGCCAAGAAGAAGCTCCTTCGAATGCTCTCCCACCAGCGGTGACAACGCATTTGCTTTGTCAAAATGTCGCTCAACTGGAGCTCGCTTGGCACCCAGTGGAAAGGGATGACGAGAGGATCGTCGACAGAGGGAGCTGTGTCCCCTCTGTTCTTCTGCCACAGGCCTTTGGCCTCGTTTAGGAAAATTTGCCGAAGGCTAGCCAGATCGATCACTAGGCGCTTGACCGCTGTGGCCTTCGGGGCGCCACACCTGTGGATGTAGTCGAAGAGGCTCTTGCAGTCCGTCACGGCATGGATTGGCACTTCCTTTGCTGCCTGTGCTTCGGACGTCAGCCGCCGACTCCAGAGCCCAAGCAAGTGGGCGCGGAAGTGTATCGCCGCCTCCATGGCTTCGCAGGCTGCCATCGTCTCACCAGCAAATGTGGAGCGACAGACCCTCTTGCAGGCGTGTGACTTCCAGCAGAGGACGCTAAGGTGTCCTGGGGCTTGGCCCAGGCACATTTCGTCGATGACGCAAATCAGGTAGCCAATCTGACTCGCCACCTTCTGTCCGTCCTCCCAGTCAAGCTCCGGGTCCTCTAGCTCCGCGTTGCCCCAAGCTGCGTCGTGGAACACCAGGATAGCCATCCTCTCCAAGGGGATGGCCTTGATCTCCACGCCCATGTTGGCGAACTCCTTTGCTTGCTTAATGGCGCCGTTCGTGGCCTTGATGTCCCCGATGGTGGGGCCCTTCTGTCTGACCTGCGCCATGTTAGCTTGGCACGCCAAGTCAGGTCGGGTCTCTTTCGCCAACCAACTCAGGCATCCCACTGCCGTGCGGTTATCCTGCATGAGCTCGGGTGTGGCCACTTCATCAGCATTTGCACCCTTGGGCACGCTGACTTCCTTCAGGCGTATTCCCTTTGATTAATTAGGTAGCCGTGGGTCGTCTTGAGGTACTCGTTGCCGACGTAGGTGAAGTTGGTGCGCTCCCAGTCACTTATGGGGAACATCGAGGCAAGGGCTCCTTCCATAGCCTCCTGCAGCTCGGTCTACAGGATGAGGTCGTCGACGTGGGCCTCAAGTATCCCACATGTCTCCGTCTCCTTCTTTATGAGGATGAAGGCACACGGGTCAATCGGGCTTTCCTCGACCGTCACGGTGTCCTGGCCAATCTGCACTTTAAGCTTTTTGAGGTCGCCCGCCAGCTTTTCGAACCACAAGCGGGGGCTGGTACTCAGACCGAACACGCCCTTGAGAATCTCCACAAGACGCCCACTGGCTTCTCCGGGGAGTCCTCGTGCTGGCTGCTCGAAGTAAAGCCCTCGGGGAGCAGCGACTCCATTGAGGAAGGCGGATTGCACATCCCCTATGCACTCCAGCCATGGTGCTAACCTTCGTGGCCGTCGGGGCGTCCACCGCGAGGCGTTCCTGACCCACGTCAAGGTCTCTGTGTCCTCCGACACAGAGCCGGGCCTTTGCCTTCACAGGGATCGAGGCGTTGATCCGCCGCTGAGGTCGGTTCTTGTCCTTGTAGGCAAACCTACTTCGCAGGATCCTCTCCGGCGGCACGGTCGCCCTGACTTCAGCCGTCTCCTTCTCATCAAGGACCCTCACCGCCTCGAACTGGAGGTGCTCTCTCCACTGCTTCTTTTCCGCCTCAATGAACTCGGGCCGATCCTTTGGGTCGATGGCACTCCATGGCAGCTCTGTGTCGAGCTGTTTCTCTCGGGTGTCCTCAGTTCGAGGCGTTTTCCCGAACAACACCGATCGCTCAACACAAGCCTTTTTGATCTGAAGAGGGACGTCGTCTAGCAGCTTCTTGCGCTTGTCATAGGCCACTCCCTCCCAGTCCACGTTTTCCATCTGGGTCACTTCCATCTCGCCCTCTCCCTCGCCCGGTTGGTAGTCGCGAAGCAGCTCGTCGATGACGTCGTCTTGCTCCATGTCACCAGGGGCGGCAGTGTCCTCCGGCTCCTCCGTCTCAAAAGCCCAGTCTTCAATCCCTTTGCCATCAAGGAGCTCCTGGATGTTATCCAGACTGGCCTTCACTTTGAGTAGCTCTCCAAGCTCTTCGGGCTCTGCGGGCCTCATATGCTCCGGGGCGCACAGAAGGCATCTGCCGCCTCGACTCACCCATACATTCTGGCCCTCGGCACCGATAACGGTACACGGGCCGAGCCACATCTTCACCGCCCTCTTCCCCTTGGCTGGCTTCCTTTCGCGGTAGATGTAGACGAGGTCGCCGCACTCATAGTGAGTCTTTTTCACCCTGCTCCGGTGAAGGAGGCTCTTTTGAAGAGCTTGATCTGTTTGCACTTGAAGGAATGCCATACGGGCTGCTTGGCGGATAGCGTTCTGCCGCTGGAGCTTGCTATCGGTTGAGAGGGCACCCATGGTGGCGATGGCTTGGGGTTCGTCCACGACGTCTCCAAGAAGTCTAGGGTTCACCCCGAAGACCCACTGTCGAGGGGAGTACCCGTCTTTGTTGCGCAGCAGATTCTTGGCGTTGTTCACGGAGTCTATACCCCACTCTAGCTCATAGCCCACCAGGGTGTTCGCCTCGACCATCTTCTCCCACACAGCTTTCCACACTCCATTATGGCGTTCCACCAACCCATGCTGCCAGTGCGCTTGGCCCGCTGCATGAGACATGTAGGCGTTGCACTGGGCGCAAAGCTCGTCAAAGACGTGATTGAGTCCCGAATCCAAGTCGAGCGCAAAGGCTCTAGGGGGGCCTGCCCATGCTATCCACGACTTCCGGACGGCTTCGGTGATCGTCGCGGTCTTGGTGTCTCCAATGCCGACCACTAAGTGGTATGTGGAGGCATAGTCCACCATGCTCAACCCCAAGTGTCGGTGCCCCAGGGCGTCCACCAGGTGGATCACGTCGAGGCCGAGCACGTCGTTGAAGTCCAAGATGGGCACAGGCTTCGCTGGTCGAGCCGAGGCCGGGCGAGAGCAGGCCTGGCATGTGCGGCATCTCAGGGCTTTTGCCGCTTTGATCGCCTCCATCCTAGGAGCTGAGAACCTCAAGTGTCTCGCCAACTCTTCGTTGGGCAGGTGCCCCAAGTTCTGGTGGATCCTCTTCAGGGCTGCTTGAAGGGGCTGTGGCACCTTCATCTCAAAGGATATCGCCTCTGCCCCGTGCTCGTCGAGGTTCGGGTTGTTCTCGGCTTCGACGGGGTAGGCCTCGGCCGACTCGGAACGATGATGATCTCCTGGCTCCTTCCCCCTTGTGGACATGGCTGCCTCCAACACCATCCTGCCGAAGTGAGCCGGCACATCGTCAGACCCGAACCCCCGCAGGGGGGACCACTTGCTAGAGAAGCACGGCGCGTGGTTCTGGAACGCTAGGGCCTCCGCAAGGGCTAAGTGCGACGCCACAGCCTTCATCCTGATGTTGGGCTTCCTTTCGGGGTTGCCGTAGGCCTCCAGGTCGTAGTAGAAGACGTAGGTGTCCCACCTTGCACAGAGGGTGCATCGCGGCGGCCTCCCAAAAGTCGCTTCCAGCTGGCTGCGTCACTACCCCCATCCGTCCTGCTGCTGTCTGCGCATCGAAGGCCTCCAGCGCCAGCGACGCCACTGCCCGGCATTGCTTCTTTGTGGCGCGACTGGGGCGGTTTCCGGGGTGGCGGGCACATCCACAACAGCTCGGGCTCCTCCATCCGCTCCACCACGGCCTCTTTATCCCGAAGGGTCATCACGTCTTCCTCCCGCACGGTGCCCTCGACGAAGACGGCCGGCTCGGCGACGGGCATGCCGGTGTCGCGGAAGGCGTTCGTCACCATGAGCTCAGGACCTCCAATCTCCAAGCAGGTGGGCCTTTGCCCCCACAGGACCTCCTCTCCTTCCGCGCTCTTGTTAACGGCTTCCCGGCGCACCGCGTGGTAGACCCGGATCGGAACGCGGCGTCGATCTTCCTGGCCTTCTTCTGCACCTCCTTCTTCTTCTCGGGCCCCAGCCACCGGGGCCGCAGCACTTCCTCCCACGCGGAGGCACCACGCTTCAGGCGTCTCGAGTTGTTGCCGGCTGCTTCCGCGCCCTCGTCGGTTCTTCCTCCTCCAGGGAGGCTGCCGCTTGCTTCAACGTCGCCATGCGCTCCTCGAGTGCCCTGAGCTCCTTCTGCAACTTCTCCTTGGTCGTGGGCATCTCGTCTCGCAGCCGCTGTTTGGGGGACGGAGAGCTGCTCGGCATCATCACACGCTCCCATCCTCCGGTGCTCCTCGACGGGAAGCGCTTCACCTCGCTCTGGGAGACCTCTCTGCTGGGCCCTGGTGGTCTTCTTGTTCTTGTTCTCGCGCCACCAATTGGCCAGCCGCACCAGGTCCTCGCTTGGGTTGCTGCTGCGGGCCGCTTCTTCCACAGTCCAGTCCAGGTACTCCGGCGGGATCTGCTTGTAGGCCCAGCCCTTGGGCAGATGGTGTCGTCCGGGGCATTGGCTTGGTCCCGCAGCATCTTCATGAGCACGCCGCGGGTGGCCTTCTCGGGCAGCATCATGTTGGACTTCACGGCTTCGCCCTTCAGGTCCTGCAGTGTCATGCGGGATAGCCCTTTGATGTTCTTGACCTCGGGGGCGCGGGCTTCCCTCTGTTCCTTGATCATCTCCCTCAGCTCCGGAACCGTCCAGCTCGGGTGTGCGTTGATCCCGTAGGTCGCGAGCTCCTGAGTGAGCTCGCGCTTCTTCATTCCCCATAGCGCCGGCCGTGAGTCCATGAACTCCGGCAGCAACGGCCGGAGGGGCGTCTTGGTCGCACAGCTTCTTGGGAAAACGGCTTCGTCCGATCCATAACACATAAGGTTCGCTGCCGCTGCCCCCTCTCCATGGAGAATGCTCATCAACTTGCATGACTTGTAGCCCATGACACGGAATGCGCTCGGTGATCCGACTGCTACCCAACACATCGAGAAGTCGGGACTTAAGCGACTCTGAGGCTGTGTTCCAGTTCTCTGGGTTGAAGGCGAACTTGCGGGCCACGAGGTGTATGCGGATCATCTCGTTGGGGGTCTCTAGCCAGAATTCTTTGGTAAGGTTTGTCCCCTTCCACCAGGCGAGGAACACGTCTACGGACAAGTCGGGGCTAGAGAGTGCCTTTTGGGTCTCGAGGCTCAGCTTCTTCTCGTAAAACAATGCATGCTTCCGTCCCGTCTCTTCCACACTAGGCTTCCTATCCTTAGGCTTCTCCCGCGTGTCCCTCCCTGCTGCGGACTTCACGATGCGCACACCTCCGCACACCTCCGTGGGTGCGGCTCTCGGCATCACCAGCTAGATCCTTCAAATCGACCTCGGGAGCCGCTCCGTCAGCGACAATCGAAACCGCAGGGTGTCCGCCGGCCGTCTCGTGGCAGGGCAAAGAGTTGAGGCCAAGCTTGCTGAAGTCAATGGTGCTCTTCTCGAGGTCGATCCTGGCGCCCATTGCCTTCAAAGCGGGTTTCCCCAGCAGGAAGGGCACGTCGCAGGCCACCACCGAAGTCCTCACCATGACCCATGCTCCGCTGATGCCGATCAAGATCCACACCGCGAACTCCGCCGGGTAGGTCCTCGAGGCCCCGAACTTGAAGGTCTCCTGGTCGTCCTCGAAGAAGTACGGGAGCCCCTTCTCGTCTGCCAGGCTCAAGTACTCCATCAACCAAGGGTGTCCCACCACGGTGCTCGCGCAGGCCGTATCCGTGATGGCGAGGTACCGGTCCTTCTCGCGTGGCTTCTTCTCGTTCAACATCACGGTACAGACATGCACGTGGCGAACCTCAGCAGTCTGAAGAAAGTGAACACTCTTGGCCTGGCCCCGCAGCGGGCATTCGGGATCCCGGTGCCAGTGTCCTTTCTTCTTGCAGACGCTGCAGTAGCTCCTCTCCTTGGCCTTCTTGAGCCGTTCAGCAGCCCTTTCCTGCTGAGCCTTCTCATCGAAGCCTCGTCCACGAAGGGCTTGCTGGTACTTGGCCTTCGCGCTCTGATGGGCGAGGAACGTCTCGTGATACTGGGTTGCCACCTCCTCGCTCACCACACAGCTTTCTTCATCATCGTGTTCATGCCGTCCTTTGTCCTCTTCGCTCGTCTCCTCCTCGCTGCCGGGCTCCGCCATGTTCACTCCACGAGGGGCTCGCGCATCTCCTCGCCAGGGCTTTCCCTTGTAGTCCTTCGTGGTGAGGCGCGACTCTTCATAGGGTTTCCTCAGAGACCTGTCGTGGATTAAAGCTGCTTCCTGGAGTCTCTTCAAGGAGTACTCGTTCCGGACGGAAGCCAAGAGCGAGATCTCCCCGGCCTCGCCCAAGCGAAGCTTGTCCACATACATCCACGCCATCACGGTCTCGGGCAACGCGACCTGCACCTCGGCCAGACGGGCAACCATACGGTCAAATTCGCCCGTGAAGGCGCGCACACTCTCGTCGTTGCCCCTCTTCAAAACCCTGAAAAACTGCGACATGATCCTCCCCACTTGGGTGACTTCCACGTCCATGTAGCGCTGCTTTATAAAGTCCTTGAAGTACTGGGTCCCGTTGTCGGCACTGAGGCGCTCGATGCTCAGGGCCTCCGCTTCAACCCAAGCCTTGTCCTTCAGCGCAGTGTACAAACCCACACCGCGCTGATTCGGGGCCATCCTGGTGACTCGCTCCCAGGCTTCTACCCTCCGAAGGTAGCTCCTTGCTGTGCTCCCGACCTCACCCTCCTCGCCGGCGATGCCGCTGAAGGTGGGGACGGGGATTTTCTCAGTTGCTCTTTCTCCGCCATTCCCTTCGCTCTGCTGACCGCTTTCTCTCCTGCCAAGGTGCTTCGCAGCCGCGGCGTCTGCCCATGGGTCCCAGCTGTCCCGCCATCCGTGCATCTTCGGGTCATAGTCGTTGCCGACGCTGCCTTCACTGCTCTTGGGGTCCTCTGCCGGCTCGCTGGATCGGCCTGAGAGCCCATCGTGGCTCCATCTCGAGACCCTTCCACGGTCTCTCCAAGCGCCGCTTCCCCCGCCACTGCTCTCCATAGTGGCTTCCATTCCCACGGGCGGCCAGGTACTCGAAGATTTCCTGGTCGCTCCACCCCGGCTGCTTCCACCATCCTAGGCGTGGCAGCCACCAAGGCTCTTTCGCTCGTTCCCCGCCGGCCCCTGCTTCGCGCGCACTTGCTCCGCCTCGGTCAAGTCCTCGGCGATCTTCCGGCTGATCGGGCTGAGGTCGCTGTACGGGTTCACCCGCGGGACCGTCGCGACCTTCCGGCTGATCGTTTCCGCCAGCTGTCCGGGAGCCGCCGCCGCCTCTTCACGTCGTTCGCCTCCATCCTGCGGTGGTCGGGCCACACGCTCCGGACCGTCTGGGGCTGCCAAACCAGCCCAACGCTCTTCTGGGTCTTGCGCCGCCATGGCGTCGAGGACAGGAGAGCCGAAGCTCCGCTGCCAATTTGTTGGCAGAGAAAACTCGCACTAGCAGCCCGCACCGGGACTTTTCACTCCACAGCAAAAGATCTCGTGAGCCTTGCGAGCGGGGCACGTCAGCAAAGTGTTCTGTAACAGTAGGGCNCAGCCCGCACCGGGACTTTTCACTCCACAGCAAAAGATCTCGTGAGCCTTGCGAGCGGGGCACGTCAGCAAAGTGTTCTGTAACAGTAGGGCAAGGGGCAGCACGATTATATCGACACTTGGAGTCTGCTTTGACTGGCAAAAGCAGCTGACGCGGCAAGACGCATTTCCATGTGCTCTCAGGAAGCACCTGTGATACATGAAGCGCTCCTTTCGGCAGCCCCACATAAAATTGAAAAACCCGGACTACCGCAGCTCTCAGAAACGGCGGGGCGCAGCAGCAGCAGCAGCAAAACGGCGCGGAACATTCGCGGCTGGCTAGCACACGGAGGCTGGCGCGGCGGGCTGCGCTGCAGAAGTAGCTGTCTTGCCCTTCGATCTCAATGGGTACCGAAACCGACCAAAGGCCATTGGGTCACGCACGGTTGGCCTGACACGCCCAAGTGAAATTATGTCCCAACAAAGAGCACAACACGATCCCCTCCCGGTCTTGGCATACAGGGCACCTTAGAATCCCCGAAAGCTACCGCCGTAAATTTCCGATAAGGGACGGCCCTGGACCGTCTTGACCAAAACGCCCGAATCTACCAGGGTCTGAAGGACCCGGCCAGATTTTTTTGCAGGCTTGCGCTTTTTGCTGGTCTAACAGCAAGCCTACCGATGCCCCGCGGGAGTGCGCCGCAACGGCCATCTCCGTAATGCGTGGGTCATCGAACGAAAACGCGGTCAAGAGCAACTCGATGCATGCAGCATCGGCCCCTTCACGGAGGTAGAAGTAGTAGTAGTAGTAGTACTAGTAGTAGTAGTAGTAGCAGCAGCAGTAGTAGTAGCAGCAGAACTACTCCTGGGTGGGCCCGCAGAAAGCAGAAACACTTTAGAGGAGTGCTTGCTGCACTCTGCTTTGGGTGCGCATTTGAGCGCAGGGGAGAACAAGAGTGCGGATAGGGACCCGAGAACCGCTGGAAATCAAGCAAACCCACCCGACACCTGAAGCCTTGTAGAGAGATGGACCCTAGAAATAACAGGCTGCCAGCATCCATCTGCAACCTGAGCTCTTGCCCTCGGTCTCTTCTTACCTGTGTGTGCGGCCAAAGGCTTGATACACTGCATCTCCACCAGGTATTCCACCTTGCGCAAGCCGCAAGCCATGAAGAGGACAAAGTTACAAAAGTCACAAATTGGCGCAGCCTGCTGTGGAGATCCACCCGAGGTTGCGTTGCTGATCGCCCAGGCTGCCTTAGATCCCATCAGGCAAAAGCTTGGTCTGCCTTGCGGTGACAGGCCTCTTTCTTGATGTCAAAATCGGCCGTCTGCAACAAGTGGATGACCTCATGTTGGCAAAGTGCTGTGGACCGGACAGGTAAGCGCATCGTGCCGTCGATGAAGAACGCCGAGTAGCCGGTGGGAGCAGGCCATTGTTGATGACCTCGTGGCGGAAGAAAGACCCTTTGCCATCTTCCGCAGATCGGAATGCGACGCAATCCGAGATCTATGTACAGCGTCTGTGTCGGACACACCACATTCGCCTGCCTCCTGAATCTGCTCGCGATTCCCGGCTGTGATGTTGGAGATTGTCCAACAGCTCTCTTTTCTAATTGCCTGCGAATGGTGCAGCCGGGGAAAACTGAGGGCGGCTACGCCAGAAATGCTGCCTTCTTCGCATGGGAGAGAAGCTTGAGGAGCGACGGCAACGCCCCGCTCTGTAGAATCACCTTCACACCGCGGCTCGTTTCGGGTCGTTTGCCGGGCTGATCCTGCACGTTTGGGGCCGTTCGTGCGGGCCTGTGTCTGGTTGTCGTCGCCGGTCACGATGTTGCCCACAGCCCGCAACGCGGGCGTCTGCACCAGTGGGGACGTATGGAGCCTCACAGCGCAGCGACCAGCAGCGACCAGACTCACCAGACCCGACGGCTGCGACTCACGGCGACTCAACGGCGACTTTAGGCGGAAGCAGCAGCTCCACGAGCCGACGGCAAACGCCGGCCTGGCGACACACGCACCAAAGCACTTCGCTGCATTAGGCCCGAGGCTGCACCAGAGACTACAAAAAAGAGAGCTTTCTGCTCTGCTCTCTCTGCTCTCTCTGCTCCTGGATGACGGCTGTGATTCGCTCGTTGGGGCCGTCCGACAAGTAGGAGAGGGCCCAGCAGGCATCGGTCAAGACCTTCCAAACTTCTAGGGCGTATGCCGGACTGTACACTGATTGTGACATACCTCGCAGTCGCAGGAGTAGATAAGGTTCGCTAGAGTGCCCAGTGCCGGCGACACCTGCGGAGACACCGCTCGACACCCGTGTACCCGTTCGAACTTCCAGGTGCCGTGCCCACTCGAAGGGTGGTGGAGGTTTGCCGCGGCAAAGATTTGACAGTGTCCATGTGGCATTTCGCATCATCGATGTTTTCTCCGACCTAGCTCAACGTGTTGCCTACATCGCGTCGTGACTGACCTGCGTGATTCCCATTCCGTGCAATCCAAGGATCTCTCGCAGGACAGTCATTACGGGGTGAAGGCCTGAAGTGGAGAATGGAGTGCAGTGCAGAGCAGTGCAATTGCCCTCCCTGCCTCCGCTCTGCAGGACCAGATCTCTAAAGTTGGGCGAATCGCCGGCGATGTTACCCAACGCCTAAGGAACACCGAGCTCGCTACCACACAAAGCACAAAGCGGACGCCAAAGAGCTCAGTAGAGCACCCAAACTGCTTGCTCGCGAACATCGTCGTTCGGAGACTGACAATCACCGCACTCCCAGCAGACTGAGACGCAGATGATGGCACACGGTGGAGGCAAGCAAACAGGCAGGAGGTGCACCTTTTGGAGCGGCGACTTGAAAATACGCAGGAGCTGCTTGGCAGCCCGGCCAAGAATCGGGTCTTCAGCAGAGTTCAGCCGATGCAACCAGGAGGACAGGAGAAGGTCTCACCACTCCCGTCACGCATCTCAGCTGAGATCCCAACTGCCGTTTAGGCCATGGGCAGGCATTGAAAATGAGATAAGAACTAAAGTTGCATTTTGTTGCCGTCACTTAGAGTTAGAGTCGCAGGACAGGGCCAGGGCCGCCAGAAGGCAGGCTCGAAGTCGACTGTAGCGCCGCTTTTGCCGCCCGTCTCATTTGAGCTTCTCGGAACTTAGCCCGCTGAACACAAAGAAGCTGCTGCTGCTGCCGCTGCTGGTCCTGCACCTGCTGCCGATGCCTCAAACAAGAGACAAGAGTTGACAAGGGACAAGAGTCAGGCCTCCTGGTGGACGGTGGAGCGGGCCTCAGATGCCGGCTGGCCAGCGCTGCGAGGCCCTGAGCTTGCAAAGTCCACCTGCCCATTGCACCCGGACCACACCGATGCAACAGGAAATCTCCCTCCCCGCCCCTGGTCGAGGAGGCTTTGGATCTTCTGGTCGTAGAGCACTCGCAGCTCCTGCACCCAAAGCTGAATCTCACATGCTGGGACTTTGACTTCAAGGTATCGATCCTGCAAATGTCTTCGATGAAGCTCTGCCAGCTCCTCGGCAAAGCATAAACGATTCGAGGCTACGACTCGTGCAAAAGATGTGTTGGGCCTCCATCAGCTGCATGTCAACTTCGTGCAAGCAGGCAGACAGCCTCTGCAGCATCCACGCCTCCTCGTGCGACAACGCCATCGCCGACAAGTTCGGGCGATGCCCCAACTCGATCTCTGAGTGCTCTGTCTTCTCCACGTGCACCGATGCGGGTGTCATGGATGCTGGCGCGGGGTCTGAGCTGCCTGTGGCCAGCTCCAGCCACGACAGAGCCGTGTTCTGAAGAGCTTGCCTCTCGAGGTCCAAGGGCGGCTGTAGAAAGCTCAGGCTAGATGGAAGCGGCGGGGTTTTCCCGTCCCCAGCGCTTACACTGCCCAACATCGCATGTAACGTCAAAACTCTGCGAGCTCAAGGATCTGAGCCCAAACACCTACTGTTGCAGATTTGAGCGTTTGCAAAGGGCAGCTCGCTTTAGCTCAGTATGGAGAGCCGCATATAGAGGAATGGCCCTTCACCGCGGCCTGCAAGAGCTGCACGAAGATCGGCAGCGCACCCTCCGGGTTATGTGCAGTGGTGGCTACAGGTTGTGCCACTAGACCGCACCTGCTCCACGACCACGCGGGTCTGGTCTGCATTTCCAGAGGCGATGTTAGTCAGCACCTGACAAGGGATCTGCCCGTCAAGAGGCAAGAGTCAGCTAGAGGCTAGAGCTATCAAGAGCAAGACAGCGAGCACCCATGCGGCTTCGAACTGCAGGTCTGGCCGATTGATTTCCTTCAGGAACCTAGATCAAGGAGCGCGAAGCTTCAACTTAACAACAGACCGCTGCTTGAGGTGAAGGCTGGACGAAACGTGGCACGACACCTGCATTGATGACCTCCGAGAGGAAGAGAAGGGGAAAGGGAAACCCGGCAACCGTCATGCCCTCGCCTCCGAGATGGGTGGGTTCTGCTCGATACTGAGGAGCTTTCGGAATTGCTGAGTGGCATTGAACTGTGCCTCGACTGTGCTCTTTAGACGGGTCCCTTATTCATTCCAATCCCCTGTGGCCTGAGGATCGTCCGACAGCAAGGCTTGGCTTAGAGCCGGGATCTGTTCCACGGCGCAGTTGCTGGGAACTGTCGCCATACCTGCAACGATTAACAAGATCCAATGAACCTGTCATGGTGGTTGCATGGGCCCCTGCGTTCACCCATTTGCGCCAAGGCCATCGGGTCGGTTGTTTGGCCGGCAGCGGGTATGTCGTTGACCATCCTTTTCTTCATCAGCGCCTATCGCAGCACGTTCCTCGAATGCTGATTTGTTGATCTGAACTCCACCTCGTCCCTGGTCTGCTTGCGAAGCTGAACAGCCGCATCTTCTCGCTTCCGCCGCGCATCATCTGCATCAACCCCCTTCTTGAAGGCCTGGCACGAAAGCTTTTGGTGTATCCAGAACGAGCACATCTTTGGGCAGATCTTGCGCTGCCTTTTGACGCTGGCTGAGCCTTTCTCCGAAACCCGACATGGTGGCCGGGATGGCCAACTCGGAACAGCCTCAGAACGCGAACATGCGCAAGAACAAGCTTCAAAGACTTGAACGAAAATCCCTGGCATCGAGGTCGGAGCGGAAACAACGCTGCTGCACGTTGCGGCCGAAGCGCAGAGCCAAAAATAAACGAGCGAAGGCCAAGCCTTGAACGAATCTTCGACAACCCATGTCAGGCTTGCGATCGCAACACTGGTGTGGGCCCAGGCCGGGTAATTTGACTGTATTGGCACAAGACTCAGCTGGTTAACGGCTGCCGGATCAAAAAAAATAAAAAAGGATCCAAAAAAAAATTACGCAGCCCAGGATCAAAAAATAAATAAAAAAAGGATCAAAAAGAAAATAAACGCCTCTCTTTGTTCAAAGACCTCAGAGAGAACGCCCGAGGGCGTCGGTCGCTGATGCGAAAAGCTTAGAGCGCTTGAGAAGTCGTAGTAATTGTAGTAGTAGTACTAGTAGTAAGTCGTAGTAGTAGTCGTAGTAGTAATAGTCGTAGTAGTAGTAGTAGTAGTAGTCGTAGTACTGGTACTGGTACTGGTACTGGTACTGGTACGAGTACGAGTACGAGTACGAGTACGAGTACGAGTACGAGTACGAGTACGAGTACGAGTACGAGTACTAGTACTAGTACTAGTACTAGTACTAGTACTAGTACTAGTACTAGTACTNGAGTACGAGTACGAGTACGAGTACGAGTACGAGTACGAGTACGAGTACGAGTACGAGTACTAGTACTAGTACTAGTACTAGTACTAGTACTAGTACTAGTACTAGTACTAGTACTAGTAGTAGTAGTAGTAGTAGCAGCCGTCGTCGTCGTCGTAGTAGTAGAGGTACCAGTATTAGTACCAATAGTAGTAGTAGTAGTAGTAGTAGCAGTAGTAGTATTTGGGTGACGGATCAAAAAATACTAAATTTGGATCAAACAAATTAAACACAAAGATCAAGCAAAAATTAAAATCAGGATCCAAAAAAATAAACCAGTACTTTTGCAGCGGGGCCACAGAAAATCCTGAGGGGGAGGGATCAAAAAAAATAAAATTAACTGGATAAACTGGGTCCCGTAGTATGTACATAGGAAAACCTCTGATTTCGCTATGTTTTCATAGGAAACCCTTCATGTTCTCGATATTTTAATAGCAAAAGCCTCTATTGTCGGTGCCGAGGTCACGTAGCCACCAAAAACCAGG
>BGNK01005015.1:25722-36027 GCA_003297005.1 Symbiodinium sp. clade A Y106 | reverse complement strand
ACGAATTTCTACTAAAGCATTGGGATTCAATTATAATTACTCTGAAACAACCGAGTAGGGCCGGTTAGGGCTGAGTGGGGCTGGGGAAGGGTTGGGCATGCATTGGGATTCAATAAAATGACTCTAAGACTACGAATTTCTACTAAAGCCTATGCAAATTAGTCTTACTAGACCTAGCGACAAGGATAGGCCGGTTAGGGCCGCGTGGGGCCGAGGTAAGGTTGCATGGGGCGGAGTGGGGTTGAGTAGGGTTGAGTATCATGGAACTGACGCCCAAGCAAGTCTAGGCCGCGTGGGGCCGGTTAGGGCCGCGTGGGGCCGAGGTAAGGTTGCGTGGGGCGGAGTGGGGTTGAGTAGGGTTGAGTATCATGGAACTGACGCCGAAGCTAGTCTAACTTCTGGGCGCCGCCCCAGCGGGGTCGGCGGATAAGATACTCCCACAGGTTAAACCTTAAACCCGACGGGCCCTACACCCCAAACCTTTAACTAGCCTTCAAGCGATGTATAGACACTACAACGCAGATCTTGGAAGGCTGGGGCGATGATTTCGGCTTCGACGACGATGATGCCGCGGCCTTGTCTCAAACCTCTTTGTCACTATATCATGTCACCATTATCAGTGTCATTAGTATTAATGTTATTGTCGTTAGTAATCTGAAAGCTACAATCATTATAACAGGTTTCATCATCATCATCAACATTGATGCTGTTAGTGCTATTGTGTGTAGGTTTGTGTATGTGTTTGTTTAGGTGGCTGTTTGAAGTTGTTGTTGTTGTTGTTGCAGCTGCTGCAGCTGCTCCTGCGACTGATGCGTCTGCTGAGGCCGCTTCAACTGCTGCTGCTGCTCCTACTGCGGTCATTATCATTGATGGTCGTTGTTGCTGCGCTGCTGCTGCTGCTGTTGCTGTTGCTGTTGCAGTTGCTGTTGCTGCTGCTGTTGCTGTTGCTGTTGCCGCTGTTGTTGGTGTCGGTGTTGGTGTTGGTATGGGACCTGGTGCTGGTGCTGGTGCCGGTGCTGTTGGTGCTGTTGTTGTTGTTGTTGCTGCTGCTGGTCTTGTTCTTGTTATTCTCATTGTTGTTGGTGGTGTTTGTGTTGGTGTCGGTGCCGGTGTCGGTTTCGGTGCTGGTGTTTGTTGGTGTTATGGTGGTGGTGTTCTAGTGGTGGTGGTGGTGGTGGTGGTGGTGGCGGTGGAGTTGGCTTTGGTGTTGCTCTTGCTCTTGCTGTTGGTGTTGGTGTCACTGCTGGTGTTGTCGCTGCTGTTGTTATAATCTGCATGGCTGCGAATTGGATTTCAGGAGCTCGGGTTGAGCGGCGAAGGCTTTCGCGTCACTCAATGCACATTTCGAAGTCTTGTAGTGTAGTTAGGAAACCCTAAACCCTGCTTTTTGGCTTTCGTTCAATCTAACTCAAGTAAAGTTTTGTCAAAATATGTGCATGTATAAAGGTATACACATATATATATATATACACACATATACACGTACCATATTCATTCAGTCCCTCCCAAAAAGTCCGTCCGATGCTTGAGGCCCCAGTATTGGAAGAGTTCGTGGCATGCTTCCTACTCGGCTTGTTTCCGACTGAGAATAGACAGCACCCACTGCAGGTTTTCTCGCCCAAACCAGCAAAAGAGGCCGGCCAGCTCGTGGATAGTGGCCAACTGCAGAAAGCAGGGAGTGGTTTTTCTTGCAGTCGTTTGTCGTCCAGGCAGCCGGCGCCACTTTCGAAGAGTGCTTTCATCGATGATGTGTACCTGCAAGTTCTGGGTTGTTCAAATCATCTATTTCGATCGAAGCATGTTCGCTATACCCGTTAGAATCGTCTATATAGGTTGACACTGACTGCCACCGATTGCATTTTCCGAACTCAAGTTTCACCAACAAACACAGCAAAGACGCACAGACACCCACAACAAAAACACACACACACACACTTGCTGTACTTGCTTACTTACGTATTCACTTACTTACTTACTTACTTACGTACTTACTTACATACTTGCACACACACACACACGCACGCACTCACTTGCGCACACACACACACACTTACACATACTTACTTACTTACTTACACACACACACACAGACAAACACACATGCGCGCAGCCACACATGCAGACTTCCTGTCTTACAAACGTAGTTAGAGAGATCTGTAGATAAATAGATAGATAGGTACATGGGTGCAGAAAGCGAGAGACATATGTCTATATGTGTATGTATGTACCTATGTATATATACATATATGTATTATGGACATATATATATATATTTATTTATGTTTATGTTTACATTTGTGCTTACTTGTATCTATATTCGTATGCATGCATGCCTGCATACACATGCAACCACATGGGCAGGTGGCAGCTGTGCCGGAGCCTGCTACGGCCCCCGAGGTGCAAACCTTTTTTCTCGATGGTTCCGCTTGCCAGTTGAGAGGTTTCGGGACGTGAGACCAAAGATCTGCTATGAACAACAAGCGCTATAGCTTGGGCGTGAGGCGATCGAAATAGTCCGGGTATTCGTCTTGGTGCCCCCAGTGCCCAGCACCAATCAAGATAGCACGACTCGCTAGGCAGCTGACCAAGAGCCTGCCGCAACTTCCGAAGCACAATTATTGTTTGTCTCGACTGCTTGCCAGCCTAACCGTAATTAGATTGAAGCGCAAGTTCACTTCGAACTGGAGACAGTAGGTGCTGCACAGCTGTTGCTTTTTAGTTACCGCTGCCAGACGCAACTCACCAGTCCAGGAGCTGTTTCCTGGCTTACATTGTCCATCACCACACAACCTTATACAGGAACAACAGCAGGAGCTACACTGACAACACATCAACACCAGCAACAGCAACGACACCAACAGCAGCAGCAACAACAACATCACCAACACCACCACGAGCAGAAGCAGCAGCAACAGCAGCAACAACATGAACGACATAAACACCAACACCAACATCTCCACCAGCTCCACCACCACCGCCACCACCAACATGAACAGACGCTTTTTGCAACAGCAGCAACAAGGACTACGACAGCAGCAGCAACAACAAGGTACAAACAACAACAGCAACAACAACGACAACGACAACAACGACAACAACAACAAGGTGACATGTGCGTCTGCCACCGCGTGGGGTGTGTCGTTTATTTTTGGATGGTTTTTTGGTCAAAAGCTTGAAGACATCGGTATTTGTGGTTTTCGTTGAACAACAGGATGTTTCGATTGTTTTTTGGTGTGGAGTTTTTTTGTCTTGTTTTTTGGATACGTTTTGCGACATTCTCGCAAATACCATGCTTTTCGTCTTGTTTTTGTTGATGATTTTGGGGTTAGTTGCGAAGTTTTTGTTTGGAAAGCCTCCAAAACTCGAAGTTTTTGCTTGGTTGACGATTCAATAGTGAAGCAACAAGAAGCGGCAACACGGGCTTCACAGAGCAACCGGCAGCGTTTCAGAAGTAACGCAACAAAAGAAACAGAAGACACAAGCCGCATTCGCATGGACGTCATCACCCCCCCTCCATTCCCCCCCCCACCCCCGCACAGAGCTGAAAGACAAATGCAAGTCTAAGCTGGCATGTGCAAAAAGTCGAGATTCGGCAAAAACACCGTAAAAACCGATGCGAAATGCGACACGCATAGGAAGCAACAAAAAAAACAGAAGACACAAGTCGCATTCGTATGGACGNCCCCCCCCCCTTCCCCCCCGCACAGAGCTGAAATACAAATGCAAGTCCAAGCTGGCATGTGCAAAAAGTCGAGAGTAGGCGGAAACACCGTAACAACCGATGCGAAAGGCCAGTCACAGAGGAAAACACCCAAAAAAACGACGCGAAACGGAGAGATCCGGATTTTTTTGTACAGTGTACCTCGGCGGCTGGCGCATTTTTTGCTAGAAAACACCGCAAAAACCGATGCGAAAAGGAAACGCAAAATCAAATTCGGGTGAGCAATGTGCCAAAACTCGAGTTGTAGCACATGCCAGCCAAGAAATCGCACCACCCCATGCGGCGGCAGACGCCCGTGCTGCCAACAACAACAACAACAACTGCAGTCCCGTCAACTAGAAGCAAAAACTGGAGCGCCGTCATGTTGTTTTGCTTCCTCTTCCTTTCAACAAGAACTACATCAGCAGCCGCAGCAGCAGCAACAACAACAAGTAAAGCTGTGGCTAGGGTGTACAGGACCACCACCAAGCAAAAAAATCCCAGAGGTGATGTCGATCTTAACATAAAAAAGGGGCCGGCCTTAATAATTAGAATAGGGTTTTGGGGTATATTGTTCCATAATAGTAAGAACCCACCAGAATAGTATAGGTAATTATTAAGGCACCTATCCTAAACCCTAAACCCTATAGATCCCTTATAGGAGCCCTTTAAAAGGAACCCTTAAGGATCCCTTTAATGGCCCCTATATTACCCCTGAACCCGGTGCCCCCTTCTGCTTGCCCACCTTCTCCGCAAAACCAGGCACCCCTAAACCCTAATTCCCGAAACCCCTAAACTCCTAAATTCCCTAAACCCCTAAACCCCTAAATCCCTAAACCCCTCAACCCCTAAATCCCTAAACCCCTAAATTCCCTAAACCCCTAAAGTCCCTAAATCCCTAAACCCCTAAATTCCCTAAATTCCCTAAACCCCTAAACCTCGAAACCTCGAAACCCAGTCCACTTCCTCACCTTCTCAGCAAATCCAGGCTGAGGCCGAAATGGTCGAAGAGGCCACGATGGCCAGGGCACAGGAGGTTCCGAAAATTAGGGGTTTGGGGTTCTTTTAACAGGGGCCTTTAAGGGGATCTATAAGGGTTCTGTAAAGGGTTTAGAGTTTAGGGTTTCCGAAATTAGGGGTCCCGTATTTTGGGGTCCTTATGATAAGGATCCTAGTATTTAGGGTGCTATACTAGGGCCCCCTTCTTTTCGGAGACTCCCATGTGACTCCAGCTTGAAACTTTGAGCATGTGCGAAGATGCTCTCTTGCCAGGCTTCTATCTCAATGATCTGAAAATAGCAGCGTGATCGTGCTTGCAAAAAGGTATCAGTTTCAATCTGCTCTTCTTGCGTGTTTCATGCGATCTCCCGCCCCGTCCGATCTAGTATCGTATTCTGATTACTTAAACAGAGGAACCTATGTAGATTCGAATGAACTGCCATAGACGGCATTGACAGATTCCCGAATTCTACCGACTATACGAGCGGAGATGCAAAGACATACACAACACACAGACATGTATACAGACATGGATGGCAAATCATGGCAATGTGGATATAGAACTAGGTATAGATGCACCCGGACAGGTGGCAGCTGTGCAGGAGCCTGTGACAACCGCAGAGGTGCACACGGTTTATTATCTGGAAGGTTCTACCCGAAGACTGCGTTGTCAATATAAAGGGGGGGCTTGCAATAGCAATTTTCGCTGTGCGCAGCTAGCGGTGCATCTAGGTTGGGCGTGAGGTTTTCCAAATCTCCCAGCTATTAGCTGTGGTGCCCCCAATCACCAGCTCAAGAGCTTGCCGTATCGTGAGAGGCTCAAGTTGTTGTTGTTCGTTTGCACTGCTTCCCCTTGAATTGAATCGCACGTGCACTTAGGACTCGAGACAGCAGATGCTGCACAACTGTTGTCTGTTGGCTACCCTCGCCAAAATTGCCTCAACATTCTAGTTGTTTGTGTCCTTAGTGTTCAGCACAACACAAGTCTGTGCCGAAATAGTGGCAGCAGCAGCAGCAACAGCACTGATAACACAGCAGCAGCAACAACAGCAACACCACCTCCACCACCACCTACCCCCACCACCAAAACCGTGACCACGACCGCGACCAGGACCACTACCACCACCATCAGCAACAAAAGTAGTATTTACAAGCAAGCACACGCACAATAAGACAACAACACCATCAACAGCAACAGTAGCAGCAACAAAAGCAGCAGCATCAACACCAACAACACGAACAACACAGCTGGGAGCTTCCGAAAATAGGGGACCCCAATATACTACCCTAAATAGTAGGATCCTTATTATTATAAGGACCCCAAAATACACAGCTCGGCAAGGTGGCGAACGGCCACCCCGAGAAGGAGGGCCACGCTGTGGGCTTAACGAATAAGGGTTCTTTTAAGGGGTCTATATGGGTCCGTTTACGAGGTCTATAAGGCACTGGGTTTAGGGTTTAAGGGGCTAGGGGCCTCAATAACCTTTAATGGGTCTATCGATCAGGGTCTATACAGTCATGTCACAAGGTTTCGGGTTGGTTTCGGGGCCTGGTTCGTTACCAATCCGATTGCAGAGGGTTCCGAATCGTACTTATACTACAGTATGCTGTCCCCGAACCCCCATTCTATTTATTCAGGCTCCTATATAATCCTATAATATTTTTCTTGTATATGGTAGACTATTTTGATATTCTGTTAAGATATTGCAAGGGCAGAGTCCTATAGGGTTTATGATGGTCTGACAAGGGCCATATACGGGTTTGCGTGATTAAAGGATTTAAATATGAAGTGTTCAGGATTCGTGTTTGGATTTTGGCAATTTAGCTTTCAAGACTTAAGGTTCAGGGGCTTAGGGCTGCAGTTTAACGGGTTTATGGGCTAGGGCTGGGGCTTAATGGTTCAAGGGTTCGGGGTTCAACAGGTTTAGGGTTTGATAGTTTAGGGTTCAGGGCTGGTTGGGGTCTTAGACAGTTTCGGACATGTTCACGCTGCTTGCCGGATTCAGCGGGGCTTAGGGTTTAGGGCTTAGGCTTTAGGGTTATCGCCACATCTTTGAGAACGACAGGCTGGGATTCCTTCCGCGCTTGACTGTTCAGGTCCCCCCAAGCTCAAGGCAGCCCTGCAATTATATGATGCTTTAGTGAGTATAGGTTCTCATGAATAAGTAGTGTAGGCTTGGAGGAATATTTACAGTAGGCCTCTCTAGTGGACAAGTGGATGCTTTTTCTTCCTGTTCAGACCGCAATATTCTGGTCTGGGGCCCAGAAGCCTCAGCATGTGAGTCCTTGGAGTAGATCGTTGGAGCCTCGAGCTTAAGTGTAAACGAAACGATGCGCCTGTGTCCATGAGTGCAAGGTTAAGAGTATATGTTTTGGGTTTTGGGCTTACGGTGATTTGCTGTTTTGTGGCTTGGAGTTTAGGCTTTAGGGCTTAGGGTTCAGAGATTAGCTTCGGGTTTAGGGCTTTACCATGACGACAAGCCCAAGAGGATGTTACAGCTTTGGTGGTTGGTGTGTTTTTTTGGAGATGCCGAAATCCTACAATCCTCAGCTCTAAGACTATAAGCACACAAAGCCCTAAACTACCTCCTTGTACAACCACCCTTAGAGTCGAGCTAGAATGCTAGAGGAACCCATAGCCCCATGCCCAGAACCCTAATTAAACCGCAAATCCCGAGGGCCCTGCTCCTGGCCAGGACGTGGCACAGATGTCCGATGGCCCGGACCTATGACCGACGCAGCCAACGGTCAAGTTTCATACCTATTGTATTTTTTCAATCAGGCTATAGCTATATGTGTAAGGAAACTTCGGAGCCCAACAAACTCTATACGCCATAAGCCTGTATACCTTACGAAACCTGCAAGCTCTAAACAGGTTCTAAATGCTCTCATTGCTTTACGCCCAATACGCTTCGATGCACTTTAGAAGCCCTCAGGCCTGAGCCTCCTCATCTCAGCCTTGTGGGTACACTAGCCATTTAGGGTTTAGGGTTTAGGGTTTAGGGTTTAGGGGTTTAGGGATTTAGGGGTTTAGGGTTTAGGGTTTAAGTTGAGATTGGTCTTGCTCTTTTGGATTTCAGGGCTTTGGGACGGTGGTTTCAGGAGTTGCGGGTGTAATCTAGGGTTCGGAAGTTCGGAACAATTACCATACTCGTCTCAAGGGTTCCTAACATTGGAATTATGATACAACCCGCCACCCTGTTTGTAACTATTGAGTCCCATACATTGCATGAGCTGTGGGTTCAGCTTAGATGATGTTCGGAGCGCTCGCCTTGCTGGTGCGGTCAGGTTTCCGGGAGTACTTGTAAACCCTTCGTTCATAATCTCGAAAAAACCCCCTTTTCTTCAAAGGGCTTAAGATTCTGATTGTCCCTAAACCCGCTACCCTAAACACTCAACCCTACCCGCTACCCCTTAACCCTAAACTCTTGAAGAAAGCGAATTAAAATCCCGATTTCAATCCTTTCGAAGTCGTTCTGAAGCTTTACCTATAGTCTCCATTGTAGTTCCCTTTTTTGGTTTAACAAATTATTAAGCCATATTCATATAGAGGATCCTATCTATAAGGTAACCCAAAAATAAGGGAACTACGTAATGGATACTATAGCTAGTGGTGAGAGGCTGGCTTGCGCATCGCACTTCCACGGTTTAGGGTTTTCGGTGGGTTCGGGGGTTTAGGGTTCAGGGGTTCAGGGCTCCTTTAAGAGATCTATAGCGCTCCCTTGAGGGATCTATCATAGGGTGTAGGGGTCTATAGGTTTTAGGGAGTTTAGGGTTCAGGGGTTTAGGGTTTAGGGGTCTAGGGTTTAGGGCTTAGGGAGTTTAGGGTCTATAGGGTTTAGGGTTTTTCACCGTCAGCCTTGAATCCTAAAGTTAGGTTTGGGGTTTGGGGCTTCGGCCCTGCACACCCAGACGTTTTGAAATCCCAAACTAGGCTCCTGAGTAGCACCCTTTTGCCCTTTATAGTTTAGGGTCCCCTTATTAAAACCCAATAGTAGGCAAAAGGGTACCCTTATTATAAAGGGGCTGCTCAGGAAATCCGGATTTAAGAAGTAAGGATTTGTTGAAAAGTCATAAACCAGGCTGGAAGCCCTCAACCATAAATCCCTGACCTCGGACCAGAAAGCGTTCTTGTGGTTGTGGAATCCCGAATTCCCGCCACTCTACACCCCAAACCCCTCTTTTGCCTTGGGCCCTAAGCCCCGAACCCGAGCCATTGACGGTTTAGGGTTTAGGGGTTTAGGGTTTAGGGTTTATACCAGTCTTGCTAAAAATCACCGTGCATCTTTAAGCGCCAAAGACTTCTCCCAATCTACAGCCGCACATCCTAAAGAAAGGGCTTAGGGTTTACCTACAGTCTCCGTTGTAGTTCCTTTTTTTGGTTTAACCAATTCTATCCTATAAAGGTAACCCAAAAAGGAACTACAATGGAGACTATAGGTAGGGTCCGAAAGCACAAACCCCTTCGAGGCTGGGGGGACTTCGCGTTTGACGACGAGGCTGCAGCCACGTGTCGGATCTGAGCCAAAAGCCCGAATATAGAGGCCGCAGTAACTAGTAACTAGAAGAGGGCTCATGTAAGGGTCTCTTTCCAGGGTGCTATCAGGGTCCTATGATTTGTGAGACCTCCCCGTTGCAGTCCCCGCGTATTCATACAAGTTACTAGACTCACCTTGCTCATGTGTTTCTGCGTGGGGCTTGGTCTCCACTTTCACCCTCTAGTGGCGAGGCTCTTCCCATTCCGGGCCAGTTCGGTACCTGTACGAACCAGCAAGAGCCAGAATTAGGGTTTAGGGTTTTGGGGTTTAGGGTTTAGGGCTTACTGGGATGATGTGATGCCCTAGACTCCCCTATAAGTCCGAAAGTTTACGCCGTTTGCGCGTTTTGGGGCTTATGGACTCAGCAACCAAGTGCCAGTCATGTACACCAAGCCCACCCATCAACACCAAGGAAGCAGTCCCAGGCAATGTTGATCTTGGCCTAAGTAGCTGAAGCCCTGAACTAGTAATGTAGGAACCTGATTAAGAAACCTTGGGTCCTTATTATGGTTCTTAATATGGATCCTAATATATGGGGGTTATAGGCCCAGAGTTTCTTAATCACGGTTGATGATATAAATCCTGCATTACCTTAATGTCCCTAGACTATGGGATTTATGGTATATTCCTTGTTTGGGGTCACGCAGGAGTTATATCCCGAAACCCTATAAACCCTAAAACCCTGTAGACCCCTTAAAGGAACCACTTAAAGGTACCCTTAAACATCCCTTTTAAAGGAACCCCAGGATTTATATCATCAACCGTAGAAACCCAGATCAAGGACCCCCAACTTCTGCTTCTGAACCCATTCTGATCGAATCCAGGCAGAGCCCGAAGTGGTTCACGAGGCCACCGTGTTCATGAAAGCCAGCTCGAAACTGTAAAGATGAGCCCTAAACCCCTAGGTTCCTGAGTAGTACCCTTTTGCCCTTTTTAGTTTAGGGTCCCCTTATTAAAACCCAATAGTAGGCAAAAGGGTACCCTTATTGTAAAGGGGCTACTCAGGAACCTAGACCCTAAACATGTCCGTGCGAAGATGGTTCCTGAATAGCTTGCACTTCACTCAAC
>BGNK01005015.1:20722-23222 GCA_003297005.1 Symbiodinium sp. clade A Y106 | reverse complement strand
TGAAGGTTTATGCACACGGTTTTTTCTATAAGGTTTGGCGTGGATGGCTTATGACTGGTCCCCACTGCAGGCTGAGCCTGAAGTGGTCGAGGAGGCCCCGCCGTGCATCATGAAAAGCCAGCTTGAAATTTGGAGCATGACGATCCACAGCTGCTCTCCTTCCAAGCCTTAGTTTTGAGCGGGCAAAGAAGGGTGATTGCGTTTGAAAGGGATACTAGTTTTCTTCGCGCAAGCCGCTGGGCTTAAGCAGATGCCTTTTGTTCTGTTCGGGTTGCAGATGCGTTGTTCCTCGTTGGTGGCTGCGGGCACTGTTGTGCTACCTCGTTGGGCTTTCTCGTTTGGTTCCCAGGTTGAGATGCACCGTGAAGTTCATAGTTGTTCAATATGAAGCCCGTTGGTAAGAGGCTCCTGCATTTGTTCAAAATGCCACAGATAGCATTGACAGATCCCCAGATTCCATCAACAAAGGGAGCAAGGACATCCAAACAAGCAACGGCATCCACACATACGAACACACAATCAAAGCAACACTACAGCAACAAGGATAGGTAAAGGTACATATGCGCAGCCACACGGGCAGGTGTCATCTGCGCCGGAGCCCGCGACCGCCGCTGAGGCGCACACGGTTCGTGGGCTTTGAATTTTTCTTCCTAAAGAATGCATTGCCAGTTTGGAGGTATATTCGGCAATTGAGATAGCCGTGCGCCTCTAACGGTGAATACAGGTTGGACTTGAGGTCATGGAATTGACCCAGCTCTTTGCTATGGGGCCCCCGTTGCCCAGCACAGCCGACGATCCCATCATTCGCTACTAAGACATGCCTTTGGGGTTGGCCGGACTTATAGAACTTACCAATCGGCTTATAAGTTGCTTTTAAGTGCTCTCTAACCAGGTCAATGTGTTCTGTAACATCGTGGGTGTTTAAGCAGGTAAGGTAATGTTAAGGGACTTGCTAAGTTTTTATACCTTTTTTATAACTTTCATGCTAACTTTTTGTAACTTATTGTAACATTTAATGGTTTGAGTTTCTATTTGTATACGCTTCAATATTTCTTGAAGTGCTGCGACAGTAATCGAAGTCAGTACGAGAGGAACACTTCGTTCAGATACTTGCTTAATGTGGCTAGCTGAAAAGCTAATACCACGAAGCTATCATCTGTTGGATTACGACTGAACGCCTCTAAGTCGCAATCCATGCTGGCTAAGCAGTCTTGCCCACCGCTCTCATTGCAACATGCCAACAAATAAGCTTTGGCTCTAGCGCATACCAGCCTCTATCGCCGGCAAAGGCAATCGGGTACATGATAATTTCATGCAGCGGGAGCGATACATCTTTTGTAGGCTTATCTTTAGGGTTTTCAGCTTTAGGGCTTGAGGGTTCTGGGTTTGTAGGGTACATGGTTTTGGGGTGCTAGGGTGGCAGGTTGTAGGGCTTTAGGGTTTTGGGGTGTTGGGCTTCAGTTTACTCAGGATTTAAAGTTTTAGGATTTTGGGTTTTACGGCTCTCGGGTTTCAGTGTTTTAGTAGTTTAGGTTTTGTGTTGCGGGGTTGAGGGCTTTGCAAGTTTATGGTCTGGGGCTTTAGAGTTTTAGATTTCGAGTTTGGGGCTTCAGGGTAGACACTTTAGGGTCTTAGGTTGGTAGGGCTTCGTCTTGTAGAGATATAGGTTTTAGGACTTTGGGGTTGGAGGCAAGTCCGGCTTTAGGCTTGGGTTGAAGGTTTTCAGGGTTTCAGTTGTTTTTTTGTTTTTCAGTGTTTGAGGTTTCAATTGAACCTTTGATTTGAGGAGTTTAGGGTTTAGGGTTTCAGGGTTTCAGTATTTTGGGCTTTTAGGGTTTAGGGTTTTAGGTTTTGGGTTTGGGGCTTGGGGTTTTGGGTTGTTTCGGTGTGGGTTTTAGGTTTCATGGACTTAGGGTTTAAGACTTAAAGACTTAAAGGGTTTAACCCTAAACCCTTTTACCCTATATAAACCCTCAACCCTTTACCCTAAACCCTTTACCCTAAACCCTTTACCCTAAACCCTGAACCCTTTAACCCTTAACCCTTTTACCCTAAACCCTTTACCCCAAACCCTTTAATCTTAAACCCTTTTTCCCTAAACCCTAAACCCTTTACCCTGAAGGGTAGTGAACAGCTTAAGGTTAAGGTTTATGGTTTTAGATCTAGGGTTAACGGATTATTGCAGGAAACTAAGTTCAGGATTAGTTCAGAAATTCTGAACTTATCTGGGGGGGGGCCGAATAAGTTCAGAATTTCTGAACTTTTTCTGAACTTATCCTTTCTTTTTTTGGTAGTGTAGGGAACTGTTAAGTTTAGAATAAGTTCAGTTCAAAAATTCTGAACTAACAATGGGTTTAGTTCAGAAAAAATCCGCGCACAAGCCGGCCACCCGCCCAGCAGACCACCCAGCCACCCACACAGCCACACTGCCCAGCCACCCAACCACCCGCCCAACCCAGCCAGCCAGCCAGCCAGCCAGGCAGCCAGCCACGCAACCCAA
>BGNK01005015.1:0-13707 GCA_003297005.1 Symbiodinium sp. clade A Y106 | reverse complement strand
TATATACCTGTCAAGACATTAATGAATATTCCGACGAGGCCGACGGACGAGCTGCACATGCCGAGGCCAGTTTGACAACGCGGTGGGTCGAATGACTGCGTCGTCGGACTGCAAACGATTCTTGTGGATACATGTGGACACAGATGGGGGTTGGAGATATAGCTAGTAATCAGCTTCGCCGTGCTCTAAACCGAAAGCTTGGCAGAAGATGGCACAAGTTGATTTCCTGATGTTATATCTCGTCGTGGCCCACGGGATACGCACACGATGTCTTTGGGTGCATGTCGCAGTACCTTTTGGCATGTTCTTGCGCAAGAGTGGTCTTGGCTGCGACTTCCCCACATTTATTGGTTTTCCTGCAGATCGCCTGAAAGTGTAAGGGTGTACTAGATTCAATCTCTTGTGGATGTCGGGAGATACGGAAGAATTTTCATGTCTGCGCTTGACGGCTCCAATTTTCGAAAGTCTCGCACCATGCCAGGCGCAGCTCGAGGAGCTGTCAGCCAAGCTGCAGCAGGACCGGGATCTGGGTGATGTCATGGGCATTTGGGCTGTGCACTGGGGAGGTGCAAGCACGAAGCGACTTTGTCGCATTGCTTCACCCTTTCAGAGTAGCATTCTAGGCAGTGTGGATAGTCGCAAGATGAATGTAAACTCCTTCATGTAGGCCTTTGTGGCTGTTGTGCCTGCGTTCCATCAACACACCGGGTAGTAATACGACGTCTTGTGTCCAGGATTTTGAATCGAAGCCCAGAAACTTTATGCTCCAATTGAGGATAGAAACATGCAGAGCCTGAAGTCAGATGCTTCTGAGGTGAAGCTGCATGTAAAACGAGCGAAACAAAGATAGAATCGACGACTGCAGTGCGCAGCTGCGCTTCTCAGATTCCAATGCAGATTTGGCAGCTTCAGTTCCTGAAGCCACAACCACAGCCGTCGTATTGCCTCCAAAAAGCTCACGGTTCATTCGGCATAAACCTCTGTTGGAAAGTTCCCCTCCAAACACACAGCATGACATAACTGGCAAGACTCGAATGAATATTCCGACGAGGCCGACGGACGTGCTGCTCAGGCCGAGGCAGGTATTGAAATCGTGGCGGGTCGAATGACTGCGTCGTCGGACTGAAAACGATGCGTGTGGGCACAGAAGGGGGTTGCAGATATAGCTAGTAATCAGCTTCGGTTGATTTCCTGATGCTATATCTCGTCGTGGCCCTCGGGATGCGCACACGATGTCTTTGGGTGCATGTCGACTTCGCAGTGCCGCGTGCCTTTTGACATGTTCTTGCGCAAGAGTGGTCTTGGTTCCGACTTCTCNTATATCTCGTCGTGGCCCTCGGGATGCGCACACGATGTCTTTGGGTGCATGTCGACTTCGCAGTGCCGCGTGCCTTTTGACATGTTCTTGCGCAAGAGTGGTCTTGGTTCCGACTTCTCCGCACCGATTATTGGTTCTCCGTGCAGACTGCCTGGAAGTGTAAGGGTGTACTAGATTCAATCTCTTTGGGGCATCGGGAGATACGAAGAATTTCATGTCTGCGCTTGACGGGCTCCNTCCGCACCGATTATTGGTTCTCCGTGCAGACTGCCTGGAAGTGTAAGGGTGTACTAGATTCAATCTCTTTGGGGCATCGGGAGATACGAAGAATTTCATGTCTGCGCTTGACGGGCTCCAATTTTCTGGAAGTCTCGCATCCTGCCAGGCACAGCTCGAGGAGCTGTCAGCCAAGCTGCAGCAGGACCGGGATTTGGGCGATGTCATGTGCATTGGGGCTGTGGACTGGGGAGGAGCAAGCGCAAAGCGAGTTTGGCGCAGACTTTTACCCTTTCAGAGTAGCATTCCAGGGCAGTACGGAAAGTGGCATGAGGAATGTAAACTCCTCCATGTTGGCCTGTTCGGCTTTGGGCCTGCATTCCATCAACACACCGGGTAGTACGACGTCTTGTGTCCAGAGTTTTGAATCGAAGCCCAGAAACTTTATGCTCCCATTAAGGATATCAAGCATGCAAAGCCTAAGTCAGACAATTTTGAGGTGCAGTTGTTTTCGAAAGGAGCAAAACAATGATAGAATCGACGACTGGGGCACTGCACCTGCGCTTCTCAGATCCCAAAGCAAGTTTGGCAGCTTCAGTTCCTGAAGCCGCAACCACGGCCTTAGTAGTAACTAGGCCTGTCTCTAGATGTCTCCAAAAATGCTCACGGTTCATTCGGCATAAACCTTTGTTGGAAAGTTCCCCTCCAAACACACAGATTTGCATAGTTGGCAAGACTTGAATGGATATTCCGACGAGGCCGACGGACGTGCTGCTCATGCCGAGGCAGGTTTGAAATCGCGGCCGGGTCGAATGACGAATGACTGCGTCGTCGGACTGCAAACGATGCTTGTGGACGCAGAAGGGGGTTGGAGATATAGCTAGTAATCAGCTTCGCCGTGCTCTAATCCGAAAGCCTGGCAGAAGTTGATTTCCAGATGTCATATCTCGTCGTGGCCCTCGGGATGCGCACACGATGTCTTTGGGTGCATGTCGACTTCGCAGTGCCGCGTGCCTTTTGACATGTTCTTGTGCAAGAGTGGTCTTGGTTCCGACTTCTCCACACCTATTATTGGTTCTCCGTGCAGGCTGCCTGGAAGTGTAAGGGTGTACTAGATTCAATCTCTTTGGGGCATCGGGAGATACGAAGAATTTCATGTCTGCGCTTGACGGGCTCCAATTTTCTGGAAGTCTCGCACCATGCCAGGCACAGCTCGAGGAGCTGTCAGCCAAGCTGCAGCAGGACCGGGATCTGGGTGATGTCATGTGCATTGGGGTTGTGGACTGGGGAGGAGCAAGCGCAAAGCGAGTTTGGCGCAGTTTTTTACCCTTTCAGAGTAGCATTCCAGGGCAGTACGGAAAGTGGCATGAGGAATGTAAACTCCTCCATGTTGGCCTGTTCGGCTTTGGGTCTGCATTCCATCAACACACCGGGTGGTACGACGTCTTGTGTCCAGAGTTTTGAATCGAAGCCCAGAAACTTTATGCTCCCATTAAGGATATCAGATATCAAGCATGCAAAGCCTAAGTCAGACAATTTTGAGGTGCAGTTGTTTTCGAAAGGAGCAAAACAATGATAGAATCGACGACTGGGGCACTGCACCTGAGCTTCTCAGATCCCAAAGCAAGTTTGGCAGCTTCAGTTCCTGAAGCCGCAACCACGGCCTTAGTAGTAACTAGGCCTGTCTCTAGATGTCTCCAAAAATGCTCACGGTTCATTCGGCATAAACCTTTGTTGGAAAGTTCCCCTCCAAACACACAGATTTGCATAGTTGGCAAGACTTGAATGAATATTCCGACGAGGCCGACGGACGTGCTGCTCAGACCGAGGCAGGTTTGAAATCGCGGCGGGTCGAATGACGAATGACTGCGTCGTCGGACTGCAAACGATGCTTGTGGACGCAGAAGCGGGTTGGAGATATAGCTAGTAATCAGCTTCGCCGTGCTCTAAACCGGAAGCTTGGCAGAAGTTGATTTCCTGATGTTATATCTCGTCGTGGCCCTCGGGATGCGCACACGATGTCTTTGGGTGCATGTCGACTTCGCAGTGCCGCGTGCCTTTTGACATGTTCTTGCGCAAGAGTGGTCTTGGTTCCGACTTCTCNTCCGCACCGATTATTGGTTCTCCGTGCAGACTGCCTGGAAGTGTAAGGGTGTACTAGATTCAATCTCTTTGGGGCATCGGGAGATACGAAGAATTTCATGTCTGCGCTTGACGGGCTCCGATTTTCTGGAAGTCTCGCACCATGCCAGGCACAGTTCGAGGAGCTGTCAGCCAAGCTGCAGCAGGACCGGGATCTGGGTGATGTCATGTGCATTGGGGTTGTGCACTGGAGAGGTGCAACCACGAAGCGACTTTGTCGCAGTACTTCACCCTTTCAGAGTACTTCTATGGCGGTACGGAAATTGGCAAGATGAATGTAAACTCCTTCATGTGGGCCTTTTCGGCTTTGGGCCTACTTTCTATCGACACACCGAGCAGTACGACGTCTCGTGCCCAGGGTTTGACAGCCCAGAAACTGTATGTTCCATTCCGTGTGCATGCGACGAGATGTCAGTTGCGAACGCCAAGCCCTCAATTGTGGCCCTGTCTTATCGTATTTAGCAAGTGTGCACTGTGCATGTAAGTGTATGTAACTTGATGAAGGTCACCTCAAGCCCGGAAGCCCTGAGCCCCGAATGCAACGCCTAACCCCTAACTTAACTCCCAAGCACCAAATCCTGTTTGCGATGGCTATAATTACTAATTACTATATGGGAGTTTCCGAAAATTAGGGGTACCTTATTTTGGGTGTTCTTATAGAAGCTGATAATAAGGATCCTACTATTTAGGGTACTGAATCAGGGCCTCCATTTTCGGACACTCCTATATGGTTTCTACATGAGCTCGAATGCCTCCAGGGCAACGTGCCGGCGGAATGCAGTGAGGCCTCGTTGGCTTAGGGTGCACAGGCTTTTTGAAGGTTTCTACACGGTTTCTATAAGGGTCTATATGGGAGTTTCCGAAAATAGGGGACCCTCCTATAGAACCCTAAATAGTAGGATCCTTATTATAAGGCTTATAAGGATCCCAAAATAAGGTACCCCGATTTTCGGAAACTCCCGTATCAGTTCTTTGGTCGACGGCCTCAGGATTTCGAGAGATTGAGGGTTGAGGGTTTAGGGTTTAGGTTTAGGCCCCAGGGCTTGGGCCATATGGTTTTAGAGGCTTCAGACTTGTATGTGTTCGGAGGTGTTTATTCCGAACTTCTTGTCGGGGACCTCGGGAATGCCGGGGCTTTGTCCCTTCGATGAAGGCCGGAGGTAGATTTCGTCTGAGATGCGCCATTATAGAGGGTCTAGGCCCTAGGCTGATAGCTTGCAGTCCTGAGGGCCATGCGCAAAACTCAAAAACTTCCAGTCAGCAGCGTTTCGAAGCCAAGGAAAGACTCGGCTCTTGGAGAGTTGCCCTAACGGTCCATGTACCCAAATAGCATATATGCTGGCCCCAATGTAGTTATATAGGGACTACTTTAATATATACTATTTGGGTACATGGACCCTTAGGGTTTAGCAGCAAGCGCAACTAAACCTTTGATTCAATAACCCAAAGCAAAAATCCTGCAACTGGACACCAAGCCAGGCAGCCACAACCTGTACCGCCGTGCTCCTGCATGCAGTTACAGTGAACCCCAGAAAGTTGCAACATGTATTTAGAAGGATTGGTGCTAGGATCCCCTATACTTTACCTTAAGGGCATGAAGGTATTGATGTTACAACTTTCTGGATTCTACTATATCTTCAACCACAACGAGCAGCAAAAATTTACTCACTACAACCAGTGCCTAAGCCCACGAAGCAACTGCGGCAAATCCTTGTACAAAGATTTCTAAGGTGTAAACTGTTTAAATATCATGATATATGCTTCACGGTCAGTGAGAGAAACAAACCCTCTATGAGCCTTGTACTGCAAGGTATCGTACAGTCAACTCCTCACTCACTCAGTCAAACGTCAAGAACATATATATATATACATACATACATACATAGATATATATATATATATATACACACATGTGTGTGTGTGTCTACTCGGAAACGTACTTGTGGATGACACGTACATTATGTTATTATTATTAACTGTGTGACAAGTGTCTGAATCTCAGTTCGATAGCCTGCATAACACCTGTGAGCTGATGAGAGAGCTGGGCTTTGGTTCCATACTTTAATACTTGTTTTCCTAAAGGGAACCAGTATGCAATAACAGTTTATACTTGTTTCTCCCTGGTTGCTTAAAAGCCCAGAGAGAGCAGGAGTCCGTGCGGGAAGCCCTGGCCTTTGCTGGCGAGAACTGCGAAGGCATGCGATGGATGTGACGGTCTTTGATGGGGGCAGACGGTTTGGGGTTCGGGGCTCTGATGAAACCCTAACCCCCAAACCCTGAAACCCTAAACCCCTAAACCAAAACCCCTACACCAACCCCTAAACCCTAAAACCCCTTTAGACCTCTAACTTTACGAGCAATTTGCGGGACCTTGCCGCGGTCGAGTAGGTAATCTTTTCGAGTCGGTGGTGGGATGTCGAGCCGTTAATGACGTTAATGTTTGGGACAGGACACCCGGCAGCTCGATTCCAGCCTGTCTGTACTTGTTTAAAATTTTCTATTTTGTAGAAGTTCTGTTTGGCTTAATTACAACAGCATGTACGCGCATGGTGAAGGAACCTCATGCATTGTCAAAGGGCTTCAGGATTAAGAGCTCTCGTCTTCAAGAAACGGCACGTCTCTGAACATGATGTCCCACCTCCTGAATCCTGCCCCGAACATGCGCGATGCACTTCTGCCTGTTTTGCGTTGCCCCAGTTCCAAGGTACCTGCAACCCTAGCTTCAACTACTCCTCAGCTCTCAAGCACGGCGAAGCCCAAAGAAACATAAGCTGAAGCCTAAGCCCTCGGCCCTGAACCCTAAACCTTCTACATCAGGAAAGCATATCGATTCACTGATCAATCTCCTGGGGAAGCACGTCTCCAACCTGGCCGTTTGCTCCCAGGCCCATCGTGTTGTCTTGGGGCAGAGAAGCATGTTCAAGGGATTGTAGGGGTTTAGGGTGTAGGCTTAGGGGAGTTTAGGGGTTTAGGGTCGATAAGGGTTCTTGAAACCTAATCCCATGTAGGCATTTTACCTTCGAAAGTTGTATTTTCAGGTGCTTTTGTGGGGGTCCTATCCCCCGTGCAAGATGGAGACATAGCCTAGCTGCGTTGGAGAGAAACGGAAGCCGGGAAAGCACAGTATATTACAGTTGCAAGCTTACAAAACTTTCATCCGAATGAACTCCTACGCCTGAAAGATCCTAGCTGCTAGCTACTTGTATACTCATGTAACGCTCAAAGTGAAGAACTTTTTGTGTATGGGGGGGTTGCTACAAATCGCAAGGCCCTGTTGAACGGTGTAGTCCTGGCGCTTGTGGCGTTGCCCGTGTAGAGTGGCTTGCCACTGCGTAGGATTCGAGTCCTGAGCAGTGTATGGACAGGTTTAAGAGGACTGAAGGCTCAAGTGACTAAGCCTTTAAGTTTCAGGGTCAGTGTTGCGTTCAGACTTCAGGGTTTTGAAGGGTCCATATAGGGCATAGATGTATAACCCCGCACACTCGCCAGACAATGAGCCTACTATCGAGGCCTGACCATAACTACAGTATCAGGCCCTACATTATATGCAGATCTGAGAAATGTCCGAAGCTCCTGAGCCTTCCAGGTGTGCGCTGCCCTGGAGAACCTTACGTTTACTGATGCAGCTACCCCGGCTGTGCGGAGTTTTCTTTCCCGGCGGACGATACTCATCCTGAAACCCAAGGTACCACACCCTAAAGCCTAAACCGGAAACCCTTGACCCTCGCCTGCTGGCCTTGGAGAAAGAGTCACTGCACTTTACAAAGAAACCGGAAGCCCTAAAACCGCGCCCGATTCGATCCGAATGCCAAACCCTAAGGCAGTATAGTCTCAAGTCCGAAGACCTACGGAGTAATGTAGAAGCCGGAGTAATTAGCTATAACCCTAAGCCCCAAACATAGGTAGCACAGGTACAGAGACACAGAGCTGGTGAGCTACATTCGGAGCTGTGACTCTGCGAACCCTTCAGCCTAAAGTCGCTCCCTAAAGTCATGAGGATTCCCTTTCATATTTTTTTTTGAAGCACCCCCTCCAAACCCTGGTCTCATTGTTTCGGCCTTTTTAGCACCCTAAAGCATCTTTGGTATTTCAATATAGCCTAAACCCTAAGCCCTACAGAACCCTAAACCCTCTACCCTCTATAGCACCCTAAAGCATCTTTGGTATTTCAACAATATCTGCGAATCCTCCGAAGCCCACTCTGGTCTTCGTACGATGATCATTCCGAAGTGTGGGCTGTCGGGTTTAGGGCTTTTTGGGTTCTAGGGTTTAGGGTTTCAGGGTTTTTGGGTTTAGGGTTTAGGGCTTTGGGGTTAAGGGGGTTGAATGTTGAGTGCTTGGACTGTTTGTTGAACGAGCTCAAGCTGTTGACACAGTTTGTTCACTGACGCGAAAGCTGGTTGAGAGGTGGCTTTACTGAGTAAGCAGCTGACAACTCTAATTCTAACCTGAAACTTTTGCGGGATGTTCTGTTTCTTCCTCGCTGGTTTGTTTGCAGTCAACCTTTTCCATTGACGCAGCCGCTATTTTGAAGTACCCTAGACCTGATACCCCAGATTCGAAACCCCTAAAGCTCTGTGAACAAGCCCTGTCCCTGTAGCCCTAAATCCTCGACCATATACCCCATGCCCAACTTCGAGCCCTCAACCCTAAAACCCTAAGCCCAGATCCGAAACCTCCAAAGAGCCCTGGGCTGCCAAAGCTCGAAGCACCAACATGAACGGACAGATGAACTTATGGTGAACGACCGAAAGTTGCAACACGATGATTAGTGCTGGGATCCCCTGTACTTCACCCTAAGAGCATGAGGACATTGATGTTCCAGCTTTATTTCTGGCTTCTACCATAAGGTACCTGCAGTCACAAACCCAATATGGGAGCCTGAATCATTACCTATATACACGATTCCACCAGGTTCCTTGTCGTTGGTATACTCTAACATACCTCAAAACCCTGTTCTAGGTATTACTGCCCCGTTATGATATGAATTTCTAAGCACCTACCAAAAACCCTGCGCTCGGTGAGGTGGATAACCAATCGAGAATTGTTGATCTCGGCGGTATTGAGTTGATCCTCCATGTGTGGCGTCCCCAACTCTGGGTTTTCGAGTTAACTTAAAGGCTTAGGGCATTCTCCCAGAGGGTCCAAGTAACCAAATAGTAGGGTTTCAGGTCCCAAAATCCATACTCTGAATGGTTTTTGGACCTCGCAACCCTACTATTTGGGTACTTGGACCCTAAAGGTCTGGTTTTGGGCTTTAGAGCCCTAGTACAGAGATCATGGGTAGGTGTACTGCAGGGTTCAAGATCTACCCTCGTGTCTTCTGAGCAGTTGATCTTGGGATGGTCGATCGGTTTCCTTGCCCTCAGCGCAGCGATGTCAGTAGCTGGCAGAGGCCAGGTTGGGTTCTGGGTGACAGCCCTGGCTAAGCGTTTGGGAACGGGAACATGAGGATCTCAGACCCCAGCGTAGTTACTGCCGTAACCATTAGTCTCCTCTTTGTTGCGGACTGTGTGTTTCGCACTATTGTAAGCTGCCATTGCCAAAATCATCTCGTTTGCTGTCACGACAGCAAGAGCAATCACCACAGCAACCAGCAGCACAGGGGCGGTTCGAGTCGCCTGGACAGCCGCTGCAAGGACACAAGGAGCTGGAATACTCGTATACTTTGCGGTGTTACATACGGGCAACCGTGACGGTACACACCCGCCACTTTCCTGGTCTTCACCCTCAGCATCAGCAGCCTCATTAACAGTCTCATCGTCAGCATCCATAGGAGCATCGATTTAGGCGTCATCCCTATACCTTGCACCCTTACCACCACGATAGCCATCGTTATCATAGGGCCGACAGATGTCCTGACGTCTCTAGAGCTGCTAAGGCTGGAGACGCACGAGGACAGCGGCGGCACGAGATGCATTGTCAGACTACTATGTAGGGGGCCTAAATACTTACCAGCTTATTCCAATTATAAAGGCTCCTATGTCGTTTTGAGGGCCTAGGGCCGTCGACACCCGAGATATCTTTCAGGCATATAAGCTTGATATTGAGAGGGGCTCCCCGATTCTACACTGCATCCTGATGTACCATGAAACCCTAGGGATCTGAGGACTCATGTTTTAAGGCTTTTGGGCCCAAAGACCATACTATATAAGGCTTTTTGGGCTATTTTGATGCCCAGGGAAACTGTACCCAAAATCTGAAAGCCGTTCAAGCATGTAAACTTAATTAGGGATGTTTTCTTCTGCTGCTGGGCTTGCGATATTTCGTGCTTCCGCTTCCTGCGTGAAGCCTTGAAGTCCCCTGCCCTGATGTCCGTCATCCGTAAGGGCCTCATTACGAATACTGTTTATTGGGGGGTTCCATATTATAGATAAAAATTGTAATTATCATGCACCCCGGGCCCCAAAACCCTATGCTAATCATTAAGCCCCTACATTACCTGCGCGCAGGATGCGGATGGTGCGCTGTTGCGCCCTGTTGTAGATTCTCTCTGGAATCTGACCTTCAACGCGAAGGCAGGTGCTCTCGTATTTACATGTTACGACGTCAGACGGGTGGTTGTACGGGAGCCAGGGCTCTAGGTACTCCGTTTTCTAGGGTTCAGGGTGTAAGGGCTATAAATTGAAGCTGCAGCAGCATACACCCTCAACGTTGTCAACACTTCCAGTGCCCTAAGTTGGCCTATAGATATAGACTGTGAATTTTGCAAACGGTATGTGGCAGCACGGGAATCCCTCAAAGACACTGTTTCTGTGCTCCCTGGCAATTGTACGAATATTGTTCTTCCAATTTTTATTTCTGTTATTATCTAGGGTTTTTGTTTGAGCTTCCGGTGCGCTCCCCTGCAGTGCAGCCTAAAGCAGCCGCATATGGTTATGTAGGTATCTTGAAGAAGGGACAAGGCATGTTTCTCCAGTATAGAGTAGTTGAGCTTGGCTGTTTGGGCGGATTTTTGAAGGCAGTCGAGCGGGCCACGGCGACAGGCGGTGTCCGCCGTGTTGCATCGGTGCTGCCGGCAGACTTGTTCGCATATTTACATACATACATACATACATACATACATACATGCATACACATACATACATATATACATACCACTGCTGACATGCATGTGGATCTATAAACATATTTAATATACATACGGACAGCTAGACACATCGATAGGTGTAGAGATAGAGAAGGTCGGAAGAGAGACAGTGTTTTGTACATCGGCTTCTATATATGCCCTATAGAAGCCGATGTGCACTTGGAGATACATGTGATCAAGTTGTGCAGTATAAGGAAAGTCACTACTGACATGTGTTCATCCGCTAAGGTTGAGGTCCTAAAGCCTTACCACGAGAACCCTAAACTCACCCAAAGCCCCTAAGCCCCAAAACCCTGGCAGGTCCTCGCCAAGAACTTGGCAACTCCAGACGTGCTGGTGCCACGGCAGCCATCATTGTAATGTTTCATGTTTGAGTTGTTGGTGTTTGTACGGTTCGGGTTTGGGTCTATAGAGGTACGCTAAACCCTTGAATGCTGTACTTTGTTAGGCTGTTGTTTCTTAGTCTGTTAAGTTTGCGCTTCATGCAATCAGCTCCGTGCGAAGGATGTCGCCGCTGAGGTGATCAGGTGTGTCCGAATTGCTTAATGCTTACTGTAAGCCACTACTGTAGCGGCCTGAGTATGTTGACGAAGACTTTGATACTATGTTTTTCACCCAGACGTTTGCTTGTGATGCTTAGCTCCTGAGCGCGAGATCCCCAGATGATCAAAACCGGGGTGTCGAAAGCCCAAGCCCTCCAAGGCCCCCAAAACCGCAGCCTGCGGCAGCTAAGGGTGGAGTATGTGCAGTCTTGCTCAACCTAGCCGTTGTCGACGAAAACCGCCACCAGATTGTGCAGGCAAAGACTTTGAACTTCGGTTTGCAGGGTACATGACCTCTGCGGACTTTCGGATGCCAGCTTGAGCCTGTCTGCTTGGTAGTTGAAGGCTGTATTTCGGCAAGTCATGGCTGTGCCCTATCTTGTAGGACACCGAGTCATGTCGGGATGTATCATGACGTGCCAGGGTTAGCCTGAGACATACGGTTGATGATACAAATCCTGCATTACCTTTAAGGGGTTCCTTTAAAGGATCTATAGGGTTTTCGGGATTGGGGTTTAGGGATATACATCCTGCATTACCCATAATAAGGAATATACCATATCTCCCATAGTTTAGGGTCTTTAAGGTAATGCAGGATTTATATCATCAGCCGTAGTGCCATGCCAACACATCATCGGCCGGGAGGTGGGGCCTACAGGATTGAAGCTGTGTTTTCTGTAGTTGGGACAGACATGGAAGTACTGTCGCTCAGCCCGTAACCACACGCCTGACCGTGGTTCTAGGGCTTAGGGATGTTCAGGCAAGTTAAGGGTGTAAAGCTTGGCTGAACTGGCCGTCGGATGTACCTCACTTGGCAACATCACCAAAGCCACATTCCTTAAACCAAACCCAAACCGAAACCTAAACAGCCCTATCTCCGGTTTAGCTTCCAGTCCTAAACTTGTAATCCCTAAACCCCAATGTTCAGCCTTGAAGGCCCATTCCCAGACACTCAAACCCGGAATCCTGAAACCCTGCACCCCTGAACCGTCGAACCCTAAATTCCTAAATCCGAAGCCGTAAACGCCACGTTCAATCACCTAAGACTTTCACCAAGCGCGCTTAGAGTAGTTCTTACTTACAATCCTGAGCGCCTAAGGCCCAAATCCGAATCTGCCATTGTGGCCCCAAACCCCAAAAGCCCAGAGCCCAAGACGTCGCTTCCCTGCCTCGCAGTGTGGTGGAGCGGAATCCATGGTCCAAGCCATCAAAGCCCATCAGGGCCGCGAAGAGGCGCCTGGCCTAGGGCACGGTTTGGGGGTTAGGGGTTTAGGGTTTGGCCTACAGGGTTTCTCGGCGTTCCGAGATTTCATAATGCGGCGCTTAGTTAGTTAGGACTTAAAAAGGGATGCCCGGGTATGTGTAATGGAAATATGCTATAGCATGGGTAGGAATCAGGATACTTTGGCAGGGAGTCAAGGGCTTTGGGGTTTCAAAGATTTGGGGTTTTAGGATGTAGAGCGTGTTAGTACGTCAGGGTTTTAGGGCTGTTTTGGGGGGGGTTTTCCAATTGGGGTCTCGAGTTTGAAGTTTGGCATTGAGGTTGGCGGTCTTCGGCTGAGTACGGCACATTACTTGAGTGCTTTGTACACATGACAGCTCGGAGTCTCACCAGCTGTAGGGCTCCTCTCAAAAACGATTCTGAAAAGTCTGGTATCTTCGAAGGTCGTCGAACACGCGTGCCAAGCGCTGTATCTTCTCGCCTACCACACAGAGCTTCGGTTTTGCACTCGGCTTGAAGGTGTTGTGCTAAGCAGTTTACAGGGTTGTTATTCGGGCTCGTAGTAGAGTTACAAGAACGGGTTTTACAAGGGCGACTACAACGGTGCCAACTATAAGCGGAAGAGTTACTGGAGAGTAACACATGCCTATAAGGGTTGGCATGGGGGCTTTCACAGGGTTAGTATAGTGGTGATGCAAGTGTGCTGGGTTTGATTGGTAAGGCTTGAACGTAGTCGCCTGGGGTGCTTAGAGTCTAAACCCTAAACCCTAAAACCCTAAACCCTAAACCCTGCAACTGGTTGGGCTTCTCTAGACTAGACCTCTCCATCCCTTTATAGCCAGTGTTCTCTATCTATACAACACCCTAAACGCTAAACCCTAAACCCCGAACGAAGTTTTTGGGCTTCGAGTCCGAGGCATGAGTTCAGGTATCATTTTAGGTTTTCCTTTGGAGGGCTTATAGGATTTGGGGTTTAGGTTTGGAGTTTGTGGTTTGGCTTCAGGGGCACCCTGATATCAGGGACGTGCTGTTCAAACCATAGACTCTAAACCATACATAAGTCGATATACTCGTTTTGAGGGTTGGATCCTTGGGGGCTGGATCAGTGGGGTTTGAAGGCCAAAACCAATTTCCTCAATCGTGCAGTTCAATTTTCCGACATAGGGTTTCAAGCTGT
>BGNK01005014.1:0-41683 GCA_003297005.1 Symbiodinium sp. clade A Y106 | reverse complement strand
TTTTCCGAACGAAAGGAAGCACAGGCTGCTCAAGCAGAAGATGACAGAGCAGCGAGGTCCACTCGGAAATCTTGCGGTGCTTTACAATGCGAACTGTGTCCAACTACGTGAAATGAAATCACAAAAGTCCTTCTTGAAAAGCTTCCGTGTCAGTCGGACAGTTGTACAAGGCCCTTATGGCAAAATCAGCCTGCAGAAGCCTCTTTGGTTTCCCACCAGCAACAAAGCTGGCATTGTGGAAAGCTTTCAAGACTCGGACGGAGGCCTCACGGCAATTGTCCGGCAAGCTTCCTTGACAAGCACAGGTGTGGATGCACCCGGCATCCTTGCATTTGAAGTGTGCGATGCCAGGCAGAAGGTTGCCTTGGATGAGGGCGGTTTCTTGCATGTNGGTGTGGATGCACCCGGCATCCTTGCATTTGAAGTGTGCGATGCCAGGCAGAAGGTTGCCTTGGATGAGGGCGGTTTCTTGCATGTGCAGTATTGGCTGCTGCAGGATGAGCACTTATTCCTCTTGTACTGAGGTGAAAAGATTGCACGTGTCCGATCAAGGGAACCGGATATGTTGTTATTCCTTCGTTCATTCTTTCTTTTGAGAGACTGACACACAATAAAATGTGCCCTTGTCCTTCCTTTTGTTTTTCTGTTTTCGTGTTTTTTTCGATTCTCTTGGGTTTGGTGTGACGTTCAAGCTANTCGTTCATTCTTTCTTTTGAGAGACTGACACACAATAAAATGTGCCCTTGTCCTTCCTTTTGTTTTTCTGTTTTCGTGTTTTTTTCGATTCTCTTGGGTTTGGTGTGACGTTCAAGCTATGTTTTCCTAACTTATAATTATAACTTTTTGTAACTTCTTGTATCCTCTGCAACCTAGTTATAACTTCTATAACACCCGGCAACCCAAATTTAACGTCTTAGTTTGAACCATTGGGAATTTCCATGTTTTGCTTATATCTAGCTACGTTCACGCGCGCTTCATTTTTTCCGCGTTTCATTTCCACTATCGCATATCAAAAAACGAAATGAAACCGGGTCAGCTTTGGAACATTGGGGATTTCCATGTTTTTGCTTATTTCTAGCGACTTTCGCGCGCGCTTCATTTTTTCGGCGTTTCATTTCCACGATCGCGTTTCACAAAACGAAATGAAACCATGTTAGCTTTGGAACATTGGAAAAGCCCGCTTAGAATACTGGATTCTACAAGGGATCGGCACAGCGCTTTCGGATTTCGGGTTTCGGGTTTAGGTTGGAAGGTTTTCGGGTTGGGGGGTTCTCGATCACAGGGCGGGTTTGGGTTGACCCAAAATGGTTCAGGGTTGCGGTCTTTGAGGTCCAGGGGTTTGGGGTTTTGGCTTTACACGGGCTTCAGGGCGCCGGGTTGAGGGTGTTCAGGGCTTCAGGCTTTACCTACGGCTGCTGCCGTGTTGGCGGGTCATCGCATCGTTTCGTAGGAGCTTGTGTTGCGGGAAGGTTCTCTGCAGTCTAAATGCAGTTTGAGGTTTCGGCTAAGGTGACCGCCGTCGAGATGGTAAGGGCTTTGACGCTCTTCCCTAAACCGTTTTCAGTCTTCACCATCGTATAACACCCTGATAGAACCCCTCATTTCAACCCAAACGACCCTAAAAAACGTAAACCTTACATCCTAAATTAAACCCCGGAAACCCTGAACCCTAAAAGCAGTAAACCTTCCATCCTACATTAAACCGTCCCGAGCTTTGAAGGTTCCATTGCGTGTTCTCCGCCGCCCCTGGCGCGGCCCGGTGGCCGAGGCATCCGTGGCTCAGGCCGTGGAGGTGGAAAATTCCTAGTGAAAGGACAAGGGGACTTGCTAAGCAGGGTTCCTGGGGTTCCGGGCTTTGTAGGGGCCTGGGCTTTAATATTTAGAGTTGCGGGATCGGGTCAACCGTGGAGGTGTAGATAGGTTAAACCAACCAACCGGGGTCTGCATATATCTATATATATAGATATATGCACACACACACATACTCTTCACCTAAATACTTTAAAGTTTTGTGGGGTAGCGGCCTAGTGGTTTACGGTTTCAGGGTTTGCGGTTCTACTTCTTTAGTGTGTGGTGGTCTCGAAACTTTGCGGTGTGGGGTTGCTTACTTGCATGCGGAGGCATATGCGTATAAGATCGTATAAGTCTTGACATATCTTGTTGCTGACAGGTTGAAGTTGATGCATGTCGGCGTGAAGGGTACGGACGCGTGACCATCACTGGTGGCTGGTGGCATCGCGTCTGTGTTCTCAAGCTCTTGCTGGGTTTGGGGGCTTTTGTGGACATTCTGATTTCGGCCGAATGCTGCAGTGTCACGCCTGAGCCCTAGATCCTGAAACCCTCACTGCCAACCCTAGACTCTGTCTCTACAACCGTCGGCCTTGAACCTAGACCTTGCACACCAGCACCCCAGGAGCCTCAAGCTCTCAAACCCTAAGCTGAGGCAAAGCCTCGCAGCATACCAGTGCCTCATTAAGCTGCTTGGTTCTACAACTGAGGATGAGTTTTCACAGCAAGAGAAGTCCTTTCCTTGCGGCTTGCTCTGATAATAACGGTTCCTTTCTTAGTGCATAATACTTTCTCCTTAGTATGGTAGTCCAGGAAATTTCGACTTTTGTCCAAGCACTGAGGCTCTTTTCGACGTTGGACACATCGGCTGAGCCGGCACGAGACGCTGTGCGCATCTGGCGCAGCAAGGCATTGGACCAGAAAAAGAGCAGTGTTGGGTTTGTGTTTGTTAAGCGATTTTGGGTGCAAGATTTTAGGGTTCGGGTTAGGGCTCGACGCGGTAGCATGCGTTAGCACTTACTCTGATACCAGCTCTCGACCCTCCCTATGCCCTCTGCCCTTGAATTGCGGCATATGACCTATACTGAAAGCAGACCCTGAACCCTATAGACCCTTAACCCTATAAACCGTAAAGCCCTAATGGAGCCCAGGAAGCTGCTAACAGCCAATCTTTGCATGATCTCGCCTGGCGCCTTGGCGCGAGGTTTGATGGTTTAAGGATGTTTAAGGTTTTTTGAAGAGTTTACTCCGGGCTTAGGTTAAGGGATTTGGTGTTAAGGGGGTTTTGGTTTTTAAAATATGGGAGTGTGAGGCCTAAGATGGCTACCAACCTGAAGGCTTGATAGGTTTTTCTCGCCAGGCAGTTCCCATAAGGTCGCCCTTTGTAAGCCACTGACAGAAGCATGGAATTGAATGCAGCAAGCAAGACTTCTGACAGGAATTTCAGTTATTCTCTCGACATGTGGTGTGGGACGACTTGCCGGCATTGAATCCAAACAGATTGCAAGGCACAGTCTTGTGGTAGATGGTTGGTGGAGACCGGCTGAAAAGCTTCCTGAGATCGCCCAACATGTGTGTCCAACAGCACACAACAGCACCGACTCTTGTTCAGAAGTTCAGGCATTCTTTTGCGCGTCCCAGCATGTACACCACCCGGGCAAGGCAATCTCAACCAGTATTTGTAATACGTCGAATGAAATCCGAAGCGTGGGGACAAACTTTCAGCGATTAATCTATTTCGGAATGACTAGTACAAATATTTCTCTTATATTCACCATCTACTGATACTATAATCATACAAACCCGACTCTAAGTCTTACAGACCCTCATATTAAAGCCGTGGTGACCGTGTAGGTGCCTGTGTGAAGCTCTCCGTGGTGTTGGGGCTTGGTGGCCTGGCTATTGCCGTGATCCTCCTCGTCACGCAGAGCTGGTTGCCGCCGGGCCTTTCCGTGGGAGAGCTGAATTTCCGTTAACCGATGACAAGCCCCGACAAACAGTGAAGCTTTAGACTCTTGAAGCCAACACCCCGAAACTCTAAACCCTAAACCCTAAAGCCGAAACCCTAAACCCTAAACCGAAACCCTAAACCCGAAACCCTAAACCCTAAACCCAAAAACATAAGCCCCGGAGGCCACACACCCAGAAAGCCGAAAAGCCATCCTAAGGCCTCCGTGAGTTTTGGAGATTTCGTACACTGCTGTTGTATCATACATTGAAAATATGGGAGTTTCCGAAATTGGGTACCTTATTTTGGGGGTCCTTATAATAGGGATCCTACTATTTAGGGTACTATATTAGGGTCCCTATTTTTTGGAAACTCCCATATAGGTGATATGCTGAGTGGTGGGCTTCGCATCTTCACCCAAAGCACGGACTACGAGAGCCCAGTTCAAACCAACCCCCGGATCAGCCTCAGAGAACCTACATTTCAGGGTTTTCGGGTTTTGGCCGTAGAATTTTCAGTGAAGGCGGCAACACGAGGAAACTCGGACCACCAGAGGGCTTTGGGTCTTGGGTTTAGTACTATGAGCTTTAGGGTTTGGCAATGTTTGGCAAATTAGGGTTTAGTGTTTTGGTAGCTTAGAGTTTTAGGTTGAGGGTTGGGGCTTCAGAAGTCGGAGGGTCGTGTTGTCGTGTTGTGTCAGTACGCCTAGTTTCGATAAAAGCTTTAGGGTAAAGGTCTAAAGACACCAACAATAGGGGTACTTGGGATTAGGATAGTAGGCATGCAGGTTTGCATGTTTGAGCAAATGTTGTGGATCCCCGTGGGTTTAAAAAATGAAAAGCAGGATAAACGAGTCCTAAGGCACACCCAGCCTACAGCCGGCTCCCTTCGCACTGATTTAGGGGTTGCTGTCCAGGGTTTTCGTGCGCTTTCGATGTTTTGAAATTCGGGCTTAGCCCCCCTCCCTATATTGCGAACGACTAAGGCAATGGCTGGTGTCCGCAGCTAAGGTTGACTTGATGTTTCATCGTTCTCATATGGGTAGTCCTCTAAATTCATTTTAGGGTCCTGTGAGAACTTCCCATAATGGGCTTCGGGATTTCCTGTGCCGGGTGTTGCCGTTCAGTTTTCAGAACCTTCGGATTCATGCGGCGAGTTGCAGTTACTGTCCACTAAACCCAAACACACACTTTACAGTATTCACCTGCTCAGTCTTGTTTACTGGCGAAACGGGATTTACGACTCCTTAATCATTGACATCGTCGCATTCTTGCTATGCAGTTGGATCCAGTGCTGAAGTTGTACTGTAGAAGCCTTACAAAGACTTGATGGATGGTCTGAGGGTGAAGCTTAAGCAGTCTTGTGTTGATCTTTCGGTCTGAGGTGTCGGGGGGAATGATTGAACATCAGCTACGGCCTAATCGAGCCTAGCCCCAAATCCGTGATCGGTGTTTACACACGTTTTCGTGTAGCCTTTCTCAGGCTTCTGCTGAATTATATAGTCATGAATTCATCTCAGTTGCTCTTGCATCGATGCTGACTTTGATGAAAGACCTTGGAACTACGACCGGCTCAGGAAGAAAACCAGAGATGAAATGCCTTTAGTTTCTCAGTGCATGCGAGGTTGAAGATCCCCTATCCAGGATCAATCTGTGGCTCGGTGTCAGGGCATGAGTGGCGGAAGGAGTTTCGATTCAGGCTCAGAATTTTGCTGACGCTGTCGAGCAATGTAGATTTTTGGGAGTTGGCTTGCAGGGCGGGTGCTGGCAGTCGGTGCAATCATTTTCAAACTCTTGGTCTCGCCGCAAACCTAACCCCCTAAACCCTCAACCCTACACCCAAATGTGGGCCACTCAGTTGAGCTCCAGACTCAGAGCTGCCATGCCTACCCACGGAGTAGTGCAGATCCGTCATTCCTTGTGTGCGACCAATTCGCCATGCACACCCGGCACTATGACACCAAGTTTTTGCTTCCGGACAGGCAGACCCGTCAACATTCACACTCCTCTGATTTCAGTCGACGCAGGCTATCGTAGTGTGATTGTCCGCCATCCTTTGCACGATCAAGTATACAGACAGCTCTAAACCGTCGCACGGAGTCGAAACCGTCGCACGGACGAGGCTTCCTTCTGTACTTTCTCATCGGAATGCGCGTTTGCTGTGTTCTCCTGGGCACGATGCGTGTTGTGAGTGGAGGCCGATGTGGTCGGAGTTGTAGAATGTCATATGGGAGTTTCCGAAAATTAGGGGTACCGTATTTTGGGGTCCTTATAATAAGGATCCTACTATTTAGGGTACTATACTAGGGTCCCCTATTTTCGGAAACTCCCAAATGGAGGTTTGAGGACGCAGGTGTTCAACGCCTTCTTTTCCCAGTTTTAACCATTTCTCCCAAGGGTATAGATGAACAAGCGGGAGTGTGTCCCCTTAAAACAGACACTCGAAACTTGTCATGCAAAAGGCTCCGCAAACCTATACCAGTTATCGGGGCACCTACGAGTGGATTTCAGATATGCGCTTGAGGGGCCGAGGCTGATAGTGGGCACGCTGGGGTGATACTCGGGAGCCTAGGCTTGTGGTTTTGCGGGGCTAGCTCTTCCTGGAGACTTCGGAAGAGTTTGGATCGACTTAGAGAGGCGTGCTGCTCACATTGGTGGGCGCGGGCGTCGTGAAGACCATCGGAACCTTAGTGGCGGAATTCGGCAACGTTGATTTTGTTGGTGGCAATTTGACTCCCTTTACAACATGACAGCTTCGGCGCTTCAACCATTTTTTGTGGCACACTATATAAGTTGACTCCTGTTGAAGAATGAAACCTTAGACGTTTCGCGGCAAATAAACTGGGGCAAACAAGGAACCAGCATTCTTGGAGCCATGTCCGGCCCCCTTGCAGCAAGAAGGGGCTGAGGGTTTGAGGATGGGTGGATACAACCTAGGGTATGTGTATCAAGCATGTGTGGATGTGTATACATATATATATATATGTTATAAATATATATATATATGTATGTATTTTTGTAGAGAGAGAGAGAGAAAGCAAGAGAAGAGAAAAAGACACCAAGCCACAGAGCAACATGTCTTTAGATGGGGACCCTATGAAATTTACAAGTCTGTGAAGATGATTACTTCACCTGTGCAAAAGCATCAGCATGGTAATGGTACGTGCATCGGATCTCCATGTTGATGGTTTAGCGCAGTGGAGTCACAGTCAAGGCCCTTGTGCCCCCCAGACTCTGAAGTCGCGCATCCCACTACAGACCTGGGAGCCCACGTGCGTAGAAAGTGGCTTACTGTTTAGTGTTTCTTAAACCCTACCAAAAACATACTAGATACCCGTAACACAGCAACCAAATCTTTAGGCAACTGAGCTCCTAGGAAAGCCCACAAACCAAACCTCTTATGGAACAATTGTAAAATTTATCCAGCCCTTATCACATTAGAAGCTCTCCATCCTACCCACAGTCTCCATGTCAGTTCCTTTTTGGGGGTTACTTTATAGAATCCTAAATATATAGTTGGTGTTGGTTAAACCCAAAACAGGAACCACAATGGAGACTTGACTAGAGGCAAACAGATAAACCTTAAGCATTCTTAAAACCTGACTAAAACCAGCGTACTACAGGGGCCTAAATAATCACCAATACTATGTTGGGCGGTTCCTCATTATAATTATAGTATGATGGGCCCCAAAAGCGCCTTCTAATTATTAAGGCCCCTACACTAGCAGGGCTTGGCTTCCTCTACATCGCCATGATCCCCATTGGCCAGCTGCTGACATCGGTCGCCTGCAAGGGTTTAGGGTTTAGGGTTTAGGGTAGGTCACAGGCCCCTAAACCTGGGTCAGGGTTTAGGGGTTTTTACGGTTCAGGAGTCTTGGCTTTTTAGGGTTTCGGCTATCGAGTTAGGGGTGGATTCAGGAGTGGGATCTGACAAAATCCCCTCCTGAAACCATGTATTGATGCTTACTTAATTCGGTGTACGGAATCTTTTCTGTCAGACATGAATGTTTGGAAGCCAAGGTTATCCGGCGCGTTGCGCCGCAGGTCGTGCACGATGCCCAGGACAGACAATCCAAATGTACGCCGTACAGCAGGTTTGGAGTTAGGGATGCGCAGGGTCGTCACCGAAGGGCAGGTCTTTTGTAGATGCCATTGTTGTAGGACATACAGGACATAGATACCGTCATCCAAGAGGACAAGGTCCCGGTCTACGTCCTCTTGTGTTCTGCTAGTTACCTGCTAGTTGCCAAGAGAGGCAGGTAAAGACAAGAGTACCGTCAACATACGAGCTGAAAGTGCAGTATGGGGCGGGGGGGCTGCCCTGAAGCCTGAAGATCACCCCCTGGCTTGGTCCATGTGTCCTCCTCCGACCAGAACCCGAGAGGCACAAAGCACCAAAGACATAAACCCGTAACCTTCATTCCCCGTAGGTGCACTTTAGCTGTTTACCGCTCAGGGTGATTATGATGCCTATGTAACCCTGGCAGTTTTTTCCACTCATGCTCTGTGTGTGCATACATGTATATATTCAGATGCACATATTTACAGGTATGCAGAAACATAAACAGACGCACACGCAGCTACATAGACAAGCAAAAAACACCCGTCTGCCTGACTGCCTGCCGGCTGGCCGGCTGGCTGTCTGTCTGTCTTTGAGTGGATCTTCCCGTCTGTGCGTCTATGATCGTCTACGCTTGTGTAAGAGGTGTTGGGATGGGCTGCTTTGGTTTGGGACAGGCTGGCTGGCTGGCTGGCTGTCTGTCTGTCTCTGCCTTTGAGTGGATCTTTCCGTCTGTGCGTCTATGATTGAGTAAGAGTAAGAGGTGCTGGGATGGGCTGCTTTTGGTTTGGGACATTCGCTTCAGCCGGACACGGGCTGGAGCGACAGCAAGATAGCAGGAGAAGCGCATGCAGCAGTTTTTACCCCTCCTGCCGGGCTATGCGACTTGGTGAAGCTGTGGATGTAGAGCAGCTGACACTCCGAAACTTCGGGAACCGGGGTTTTCTGCATCTAGGTATGTAGACCTTTAGAATCATATAGACATATCGATAGTTAGGCAGACGGATAGACTGGATCCTTCTAGAACCTTCACAAAATTCCGAATTGGACCTCGGAGTTCGGTTCTGCTAAGCCCCTCCTTCGAAGAGATTACAGTTGACCAGGGTTCATTACGGTTTAGGAGCTCTTTTGAGGTTCAGAGTTAAGGTTATATTGTTTATTGTGTTCTAGGTGCTCTCCTAAACCCTAAACCCGAACCCTAAACCCCTAAACCCTAAACCCTAAATTTTAGGGTCTCGGGGCTGGGTTTTAGCATAGGTGAGGGTTTCTGGTTTTTGCTTCTCTTGAATTGGGTCGCGTTCTCTGGCTCCGGTCTTTGGGTGTGGCGAGGCAGGAGTTCCAAGGTTTGGAAACTCAGGGTTTGGGGCTTGGGGTGGTGTTTCCCTAATTTATGGGAGTTTCCGAAAATAGGGGACCCTAATATAGTACCCTAAATAGTAGGATCCTTATTATAAGGACCCCCAAACAAGGTACCCTAATTTTCGGAAACCCCCATATCGAATCCTAGAAGGTAATCCCAAAAAGGAACTACTATGGAGCCTATGGGTTGAGGTACAGGACTTACCTACTTTGTGTGAACCCTACACGTAAAGTCGAAACCCTAAATGAAGCAGGCTCGTCCTTGCTAGGTAGGAGGGAAAAAGGGATCGTTTCGGCTCCCACGGCTACTAACCCTAAACCCCAAATGCCTAACAAACCTCCCAAAGCTACTGTTGGGAAGTTCGGCTTCGGTGTTTCCGCAGCTCGACCTCGCTCCCTGCGTTTCTGCGGGATTTGGGGTTTGGTGGAGGACCTTTGGGTTCAGAGTTAGGACGTAGGGTGCAGGGGCCAGCAATCCTGACAATGGACACATGCCTGCGGCTCAGGATATCGTCTGTCTTCAAGAGCACCTCGGCTGATCAACTGCTGCCGTGAACCGGGTCGGGGCTTCAGGCTGACTCTAGTTGACCCCCTAGTGGCGAGTTGGGGTTCAGGGACCAGTGTTGGGATTCGTATCTACAAGTTCTGCTGTGCACCAAAACCGTACACCAGTCATAAAGGCAGGGCGGGTTCACCAATTTGCCGCAGTCGTTTCTGCAATCCAAAACACGAAAGCCTACCATGCACAGATTGAGAAGTGCACCCTAAACAACATCAAACCCTGAACCAAAAATCCTAGGCCCTAAACTCCCTAAACTTCTTAAGCCCATACCATATTGAAACCCTAAGCAAGCCTTACTCAAAGCTAAGTGGGAGTTTCCGAAAATAGGGACCCTAATGGAGTACCCTAAGTAGTAGGATCCTCCTTACAAGGACCCCAAAATAAGGCAACCCCCTAATTTTCGGAAACTCTACAACCTTAAAGCTTAACCTATAAAGGAGCCCTTATAGATCCCTTTAAAGGAGCCCCTCATTTTCGGAAACCCCCCAAGTCCTGGCCAGGCTGACCGTCGCCTGGGGCCAGGATGACTGGGTGACTGCGCTTAAGGACTTCGCCAAGTCTGCTGGGCACCTTGGATTCGTCTTGTTTAGGGATTTAGGGATTTACGGTTTTGGGGTAAGTTTAGGGTTTAGGGCCTACCGGAAGGCCCCACAGTAGTTCCTTTTTGGGGTTCATATTTAGAATCCTATGAGGTAATCCCCAAAAAGGAACTACTATGAGGCCTCTGGGTCGGTTCCTTGGAGTGGGCGAAGTCGCAAGCCTGTTGCAAAAATGGTCCTTGGATGGAGTAAAGGCTTCGAAAGTTCATCGGTGAGTGTAGATTCAGCAGCCAAACTACTTCCCTAAGGGTCCAAGTACCTAATAATCATATACTCTCTTAAATATTGAGCTACTTAACTACTATCCTAAACCCAAGTACCTAATTATTGGGTCCTTTGGACCCTTAGGGCTTGTTTATAGGGTTTGATGATAAACAAAAGCCCGAGAAAGGACCAATGGGGATGCTGCAAGCGTAGATTGTGCAACTTTATGGCGCAGCTTTAAACTCTTTTTGGTCAAATGTAATAAGGTGTTTCAAGTTTACCGCTTCACAGTTACGTTGATCTGCCACGAGCGCATGGAGTCAATCACGCAGGCTGCGTCACTTTGCTTCCAGTGGGAAGTGGTCGCAAGACTGCAATCAGCCAGGTTTTGCCTTTCGTTGTATACAAATTCGACTCAGCCGAGGTTTAGTAGGAGCCAGACGGCAGCTACGGTTTTTGGAACATACCTCACCTTGCCCTGAACGTTCTGAGCTTTGCAGCTGAGCTAGATGTAGCAGACGCGTGAGAGCATTGACTGGCATTATTCACTGATCATGAATAGTGTTTTCATGTTAGTATTGACATTCGATTTCGTATTGTTTTCCTACTATTGTTAATACTAGTATGATGCCACTACTATTGTATACACACACACACACATATATATATATATATATATATATATATATATACACATTATATACGCATCACACACAGTATGGTATGCGTGTATGCATGTATGCATGTGTGTATGGGCGCTTTTGTGTGTTACAGTATGTATGCCCATTTACATTCATATACATATTAATTGTACAGGCGTACATGTACATATCTATATATGTATATATTATGTGTATACCCTTCTTCTGCTATACATGCATACTTACATACTGTACATACATACATACATCCATACATACATACATGCATGCATGCATGTATGCATCGGCAAACAGGTTCACACATATATTGGTGCCCTGTACATCTATCGACAAGTGTGCACACATAGACGTATCCATCTAATTTGCGCGCAACATGGAAGTGTCCTTCGACTCTATATATATATATATTTATATCTATATTTATATATATACACTCCAAGGGCCTATAGGGCCCGACCGAAAGTCAGAAAGAGCCGCAAATCCTGAAGCCCAAAAGCCCGTAGCGCTCAAGGCGCAAAGCTCAAACGAAGTTCTGAAGAGAACACAACGAAAGCCCCAAGCCCCCATCACCCCAAGAAACCGCTAAAGGCTAAGACCTCGAAGGCTAAGAAGCCGAAGCCCGAAGTTCCGCAAAGCCCTAAACCCTAAACTCCGTGAGTACTGCGGATTGCCTTGTTGTCGCTGTTTCGACTTCCTAGTATGTGTAGAGTGTAGAGCTTACAGCGTGTATGGATGAAGGTCGAGCTTGGTAGTCTTGTGTTTGATCCGACCTCGGTAATGTAGTTGCCTCTCCAGTCGTCGTGAAGCCCTCGTAAAGCCAGAAGCCCTCTGGAGAGTCCTCGTCGCGAGAGTCTGGCCCCGAATGCCCCAAACCGGATAAAACCCCAAAGTCTAAACCCCCATACCCTGTTATGCAAAGCTTCATGGAGTTTTCCGAAAATAGGGGACCCTAATATAGCACCCTAGATAGTAGGGTAACGCACCCCCTTATTTTTGAAAACTCCCTCATGGAACCTTAGGCCGCCAAAGTCCCATAAGTCTTGGAGCGGTCGTTGCAGTTATGAGGCCACAGTTTCCTGCCTTCTTTGCCGCCGCCGGCCTCGTAATCCTTTCGAAATACAACATCAAAAGGCAAGCGAGTGGTTCGAGGGGCACTTCGGGCGGGTGAAATTAAGAAGTGAAGGGCTTTAGTTTGATGGGTTACAAGGTTTGCGGTTTGGTGTTAGGTTTTTTGGGATGTAAAGGGTTTGAATGCTTTTTGGTGTAGGAGCCTGGGGGGGGTTGGAGGTCTCGAGGTGTACTGTTGTGTTCGTGGGCTTATAGATAGTCTAGGGCTAAACCCATCCCACAACCCCAAGCCTAAACCCAAAACGCCGCAAGCTCTCAAGCCCCTAAACCCGGAACTCTGGAACAAAAAGACCTGCATGACACCGTATGAATTCAGTGGTTGTCAAGACAGAATCGGTGAGTTCAGGTGGCGTTGTCTGGCTGGAGGCTTTAACTCATGGGCCAGTAGCCATACCTGTGGCCGGAAAAACCTACCCTTTTAGGGTTCCTTATTATGGTTTCTATATATAGTTTCTTAAAAAGGTCGGTTTTGGAGGGCCAAAGGTAACACTAGCAATACTAGTAGGAGGCCTATGCCCGAAATTCCTAAGCCGTAAACCTTTGCATTACGCACAAGGTAGATGACCAAGGCTGTTGCCTGAAATATCCACCAGCTGGGGAATCAGTGTAAGGCGTTGTGATTGTGGTTCCAGGTGTTGTAATATTTTCGGGTCAAGGTCTTATGGGTAGGTGTCAAGTTTGTATATTGACTGTCTCTATCTTGCTCCCTCACACACACACACACGCAAACGCTCTCTGTCTCTCTGTAATATGTGTGCGTCATATTTACAGAAATTTATAGCTAAAAGTTTATGTACGTATGAATCTGAATCATCTGTATACATGAATCTATAAGGTTGTCATGAGGCTTATTTTGTGTGTGTGTATGTGTGCATGTTGTTGTAGCATCTAAAAGGAATTCGGAGGCAGCGCTGTGTTTGGGGTTCAGGTGTACCGCGAGAGCTGCAAACTTGTTGTACTTGCAAACCCCGGACCCTCAGCCACACATCGCCATACACCGACCCGAGACCTTCTTCTGTAAGTCGCAGACGCTCATGCCGAAGCCCTACCAAGACACCCGGGCAGGAGTGAGCTCTTGACCTTCTCTCGCCAATCATGGTTCGAGTGGAGTGCTGTGCAGCGTGGCGCTCTCATGGTGCACGCCCTAGCTTTGGGGGGAAGGGTAGTGTTTGTGTGTCTTTCAGCGCAGCCCGCTGTCCTCACAGTCCGTCCTGACTGAGGTTCACTCTGCTAAGGTTTAAATAACCGTGAACTGACGCCTCAGGCAGAGCTGTGGGATTGCACGTGACATCACTCAGCTAAATCAGACTCTCGACGCGGAAGTGTTCGACTTGAAACCAAGAGGTGCTCTCATGTCACCGACGGTCCCAAAGGTCAACCCGGTTTGGGGGGATCGGGACAAGATCCTGCAAGCCAACCTCGGAAGACCCCAGAGCAATTGGGAAAAGCAATATAGGGGCCTAAATATGTATCAATACTATTTTTTTTTTTGGGGGGGGGTCCCTATTATAATCATAGTACGTATAATGGGCCCCAAAACCCTATTCTAATTGTTAAGGCCCCTGCAGTACTCTCTTATCGGACCGTAGAATATGTCATGCTGTATCTCACCAAAAACAACCCCACACATACACTTCTCATGCTTAAGACACCAATGAATCCCTAATTAGCTGATCTGCAGGTGGAGCTGGAGGGACCGCATCTTGGATGTGAATACATTGCAGATTGAAATTGCCCAGTAGCTTGCGGCGATTAGGACCTGGAGAACCTGCAAACGTGTTCCTGTTTTGGGTTTTGTGTTGTTCGACAGTTTAGGGTTTAGGGTTTAGGTCGTTCATAACTGTGTTGGATCTGCTTGATCCGTTCATTTCTGATCCCGCACCCCTCCGTCCAACAACTGGAAGCCACTGAAGGAAAAACAAGAAGATCGCCGTGATCAACGTGCACACCACAGCAGGCTCGGAACCAGAGGGCTTCGAATTGGGTATTCCCAAATTCAAAAAAGAGTCCTTACATCAGGGATCCCGAATCCAACCCGCCCCACCACTGGATTGGCGACTCCGCCATCAGAATTCAGAGCTCTGAGTTGAGGGTACTTGTATGTAACTACATGATGACATGTTTCGAACTGAGGACGGCAATGACAGACCCCGAGACCGTGCCCCTGCATTGATTGTAGAAACCAGTTGGCTGTTGCGTTGCTCGTGCATTTTACTTGCAGTCTGAGCAACCTTTGGCCGTGCCCTGCTGAGATGTCTTAGCCCTAAACCCTGAACCCTGCAGACTGTGGGGTTTTTCTAGTCTGTAGTATCTACTGTAACTTCTTGTTTTGGTGAACAAAGAGGATCCTGTAGTAATCTAAAGTGATACCTAAAGAAAGCAAATACAATGGAGACTATAGGTAATCCCTACTCTGCAGGGTGTAGCGTTAAAGCAAGTGGTTCAGGGTATGAAGACCCTCCGAGACCCAAGTGTATCACAAGATATTCCACGCCCGGAAGGACTCGAGGTCGTCCGAACCGGCATGCATCTTTCGAAGCAGGTTTCGCAGGGCAATGCCAAGGCAGGTTAAGCGTTCAGGGATCTTGTGTACGGGCAGCGCAACGAGTAGTACTTTTTTGCGCGCCAAACTTTATAATCGGACAAAATGTACCCTTGGAGTTTGACGAAATACCCCCCAAACTCTACCCTGACTTATGTGTGCTCTTACAGTGCTTACATGACAATAACCGCAAAGCACCACTCTAATTCTGAATGCCGTTATATTGTCGCGACCAGCTCCCGTGAAAAGCGCCAAACCCTAACGACGGACCCCTTGGCTAAAACCCTAAACCCTAAGGGGTTGTGGAGTTTTGGCTGCGGTTCGGGTCTTAATTAGGGATTCTGATTCAGGATCAGGGCTCAGAGGTTTGGGTTCAGAATTTCAGGGTTTCAAGTGTAGGATCAGGGCTCACACCAGTTTCGAGCAGTTCTTATGGGTTTCTGCAAGGGTTGCTATGAGGATATATAGGAGTTTAGTATTTTCAGTTGCTGGGCTGAGGGATCAGGGTCAGATGCAAGAGTTCATACGACGCATGTGGGGGATCACAGTTTATCTTCTGATGAATATTCTGAAAGCCCTGGACAAAACTACAATAAGCAGTAGTTCAGTAGTGTCGTGAGGTTCCCGTTCCTCATTTCTGCCATGCAAGAACCCCAAGCAACATTAGCTTAGATCCCATTCTGGCCTTACTTTAAAGGTTCGATACCAACTAAACCTCTAGGCGTGAATCTTTATGCTCATAACTACTTTCTACGAGTGAAACCTTATGGGCTCAAGCTTGCAACTCTTAGAAAAAGAAACCCCGGGTCCGAAGCTTCTAGCCCACATGCCTGGTATTCATGTAGAGCCCTTAGGGAACCCGACAGTAACCCCTATAGTAACCCTTAAAGTAACTCTTGTATAGCAACCCTTACAGTAACCCCTTCTAGGTAACCCCGAGTCGAGTCTAAAGGGCCGCTGCAGAAAATAGAAAGCCCCAAACCCTATGCAAGCTTCGGCCAGAAACAATAAGCTGAACCCCAGGCCCCTGAACCGTACAGCTCAACGGCAGGTACTTGAGCTCTGTTACTTGAACTCCAAACTAAATTTCTCGATACCCTAAACCCTAAACCCCAAACTAAACCCTACGAACCCAGAAAACCCCACTTTTCAGGTGAACCCTACTGGCCTGAAGCAGCTCGAGGAGGCCTCCGTGGCCTAGCATAGAGGCTTTAATCATTTCCCTGGACATCAAAATAGCTCAAAAGCCTTATATAGTATGGTCTTTGGGCCCAGAAAGCCTTAATATATGAGTCCTTAGAGCCCGAAACCCTTGAAGGACGCCCTTATAGATCCCTTTAAAGGAACCCTACATGAGTCCTTAGAGCCCCAGGGGTTTAATCAGAGGCTCCATAGTAGTTCGTTTTTGGGATTTCCTTATAGGATTAAAAATATGAACCACAAAATGGAACTACTATGGGGCCTTAGGGTAGTATGGCGGCTTTAATCATTTGGTACTTGCCAAGGATTTACTTAAGGGATACCCTTAATTTTTCTGCGATGATCGCACCCCCCCCCAAGACTCAAACTTATCCCGACAATCAAGGCCCTATATTACCTCAGGCTTCCCGGGCTTAAGCTGTTCAAGTTGCTGAATCTGCAGGTTTTTTTCAACAGCTTCTTCGGATGCTGAGCGCAAAACTCAAAACTCTGTGTTTAGGGTTTAGGGCTGTAGAGTTTAGTTCCGGTTGTCAAGGCTTAGTAGTTTAGGGTTTAGAGGTTCAGGGTTTAGCGGTTCAGGGTTTAGTGGATTAGGGTTTAGTGGATTAGGGTTAAGTGGTTTTGGGTTCGGGTTTAGTTCAGTTTAATGGATTCGGGTTCAGAGGTGTAGGGTTTGCTGGCACACGATCCAAGGCCATGCTGACAGGGTTCAAGCGGTTTCGGGTTTATGGGGTTTAGGTAGTTTTACATAAACCCTTGATAAGGGTTTAAAGCAGCTTAACACTGCAAGAGCCTTGGGCTTGCCAATGCTATGGGAGAGACAGCCACCGTTCATTTACCGAAGCTTCCGCCGCAGGACATCAGCAGCCTCCGCGCCGGATCGCATGGGGGAGTCTTATACATTCAGAAACTGCATCTCTGGGCCGCTCCATATTGTGGTCCGTATGTCCTAAACCCCAGACCCTGCCGAAACCCTCAACCGTAGCCCTTTAACAACCCCAACCCCTCAAACACTTAAAATTGAGACGATACAGAGAAGACTGCCATGGCCCCTGCGCAAAGACCCCCGACCCCACTCTTTTCCGGCGGGTGCCAGGCCCTCCGACGATTCGAAGAGTTCTCGAAGGGTTGTGACCAGCGCACCTCATCTTGACTTATCATGTAGGCACGGATTAGGGTTTAGGGTATGTGGGAGGTTTCGGACACTCTATGTAGTCAGGTTCCTGTCAACAAGAGCCCTCATAAATTTACTGAGGGTTGGAAGAAGCTTCCATGTGCTTTTCGGGGCTAGAAGGGGGTTGGAAGTTTGGTGTTCATTCAGACTCGACTGTTGATCCTAGCTTGCAGCTTTCGGTGCAGGGCTTGTGGCTTCATTTGTGCCGAGGGCTTAGCGACTCAGCATATACCCTAAACCCCTCAACCCCTAAGCCCTAAACTTCCCTAAACTCATATACTCGCTGCTGGGCGCCTCTTTGAAAGGCTTGACCACCCTTTTCTGCGTGACGCGGTTTTGTTGTTATGTTGAAGCATCGTTTCCAGCATTATGGCTGAGGGTTGCTAATCATATTGCATTCTAGTTATTCAGGCCCTACACAATTTGGGAGGAGGGGGGTCGGGAGGGCTTGCATATTGCTTGTGCAGTTCCGCAGGTAGTCCTCAGCCATTCAATGCCAGAAACCTTGAACACTATACTATAATTATAACATATCCCAAAACCCCATTCTAATCATAAAGGCCCCTTAATTTATTGCTTGGTGGGCTGGCAGCTCGGGCCTCGTAAGGCTGGGACATAAACAGTCGAAGCCGCTACGATTTACTTCTTAGGGTTTAGGGTTGAGGGTGTCTGGGCATATGCAGAGTCCAGGTGCAAAAGGGTGTTTGGGCTTAGGGGCTAGGGTTTGGCATTCAGGGGTATGGCTGACTCAATTCATGGACTTGTTCGCCTGGTTTTCAGCAGCCTCACAGGTGTCGTGAGTCTGAAAGGGAGATCCCGCAAAGTTTGGGAACAGCCGGCTTGTTGGACTGCCATACTCCCAACATCATGGGGACCCTAAACCCCACTCCCATAATTTGCACAACGGCAGCGAAAGCCCCGAGCAAGATAACAACAATGAAAGGCTATCCTCGATGATGTTGATGCTGACGGTGAGGGCGGGCACTTCTGGCATGATCAATCTGCAAGGCTCGTCTCGTTTAGTCTGCTAAGTTTTCTAGTTCACACTTAGATAGCATCCACAACCGAAACATGATCTCCGGTGAAAATGACGGTTTCTCCAGAGCCCTAAGCCCTCAAGCCCTTAAGTTCCTGCACCTTGAGCCCCCAGACCCCTACACCCATGATCTCGATAGCAAATGCCTCGAGGAATCTTCTGTGGCGATTTCAACCTGAGCAAGGCCCCAGCTGCCGATAGGTGGGTATATTACAGTAGAAGCCAGAAAGTTGGAACATCATTATCCTCATGCCCTTAAGGCAAAGTATAAGGGATCCTAGCACCAATCCTCCTAAAAGCTATGTTCCAACTTTCTGGCTTCGACTATATTGGTTTTAGCATGACACGGACCAAACCCTGTTCTAACTATGAGTTCAAGGTCTCCTATATTATGTGAAGGTGAGACGGCGAAGGTTTGACCGGACTTGATCTTTAGCAGTTGCAACTTCGCATGCAAGATTGTTGAGGGAGGTGGGGTTTAGGGTTTAGGGTTTAGGGTAGAGGGCTCAGGTTTGATTCAGCTTCTTCCATGAAAAGTATAGATTGCAGGACTCGCCTCTACCCTGCGTGTCAACAGCTTCTATTTGGATCGGATCCTTTGCCCCAAACCTTAAGCCCTGAACCCCGAACCTTAGTCTGCTGGTTTGACTGCTCCAATGCTGGCAGGGGGCCTCAAGAAGCGCAGGGCTTGGGGGCTATGTTGGGTATTCAAGTTTGGAGAAATGGGTTTCGCCGGGGCCCACGCATAGGCTCCCCCGACCTCGGGAGTTCTTCTGTTCTGCAGTTGGACAAGGGCCCGCAAAAAAAGAGAGAGAGAGAGAGAGAGCAAACCTTACAATTATTTTTCGGGGAGCCACCATCCTTAAACTTGTTTTTGGGAAAAGCTCCCAGGGGTTCTGACACGGTCGTTTTGAGGACTCCGATTCCCTCCAAAGCTTCTTCGAGCAGGCGCGCCTCCGCTGCAAGTCCTCAGGGTCCATGTGCCAAATTAGGGCTCCTTGTTCCTATATGGGCTCTATAGAGTTTATAGTTTAGGGTTTGGGAGTTTCCGAAAATAGGGGGTACCTTATCCTTATATTAAGGATCCTATTTAGGATACTATATTAGGGTCTCCTATTTTCGGAAACTCCCATGCAGCTATACTATAGGATTTAGAGTTTGGAGTTTAGGGTCTGGGTTTAGGGTTTCGGGGTACCTCTTTGAAGGTTCCTTTTGAGTTGTGCTGAGGACTGCCCTCCCCCCCCCGCTCCCTAAGGTTCCCTATGACTTTAGGTTTCTTGGCGTGTTCTGACGCACCGGGCTGCTCGCCTTGCAGCTGCAGTTGCTGCGGCAGCACAGTGCACTGTGACTGTAGGGTGTTATTAGACATGTTGGGCATTTACAGGGTTTCGGGCTTTAAGGCTCCAAATGATATGGGGCCTGAATACAGAGTTTGAACAGTTTATTTGCCACAGCTCAGCACTTGTACCGTTTTGGGCTCGCAGCTGATCGTTTGAGGCATCTTGTTCAGTGTCCGTTCGAAGCCTGGCGACCAGACTCAGGAAAGAGAAGTTGAAGCTTGTGGACCAGTATGCGGATTGCCCACCTACTTTCGGTTGTGCCACTCGGTCTGCCTTTTGGAATTTTCTTTAAGCTTCCGCATATTGCTTGATTGGCCGAGGCTTGCTGCCTACCCTCGCCCCCTTGAAGCTGCTACAGGTGTATAGTCAAATCAGGTAGCAAGGGACAGTCACTGAACCCCTAAACCGGCAACGACGATAAGGTCCACAAAGTCCCTTACCTGTGCCGATATCTATCCCTCATGCCGGCAGCATCTGTCGTTGAAGACTGCAGCACGAGGGGACTCGCAACTTGAACAACGAACCTCTGCGAGCCCAAGCTCAGCTCAATAAACCAAATCCCTAAAACCTAACGCCTGTTTGCAGCCAAGCAGCCAGGTCGACGAACACGGGAAGCCACGTGAGACGCTGCTCACCAAGCACACGAAGAATTGCCGCCCACGCTGCATCGACCACGTTCTGTCTGACCTTCAGCTGCTTTCAAGTTATCTAGAAGCCTGCATAGTTACCAATCTTTCTCCGTAGGGTTCCGTATTATACCCAGTTACTCATACTATTCAACTAAACCCGTTCTATTCAGTGAGGCCCTAACGGCCCCAACGTTACAAGCGCACTTTTAGCCCCCAACCGGGCTCAGGGTTCGAATCCTACAACCTGAGGCCGTAAAGGCTTGAAGCATACACGACATTTTGGAAACCCTAGCACCCTAAGCCCTGAAACCGTAAACTGTAAGAGGCGCTTGAAGATTATGGAAGAGATTTTGGGATTTATAAATTACGGTATTTGCAAGTAACTACAGGGTTCCCTGAAGGGTCCACATTTCTGTTGAATCTACTGAGTGCCTCAGTCCGGCTCAGGATGTCAAATGCAAGGCAGCTCGGGTGGACAACATGACTGCAAAGCCGGAGGATGCTGCAAAGTATGGATACCAGCTGCTGGGGAAGCACAGTAGCTTTAGTGTTTAGGGTTGAAGGTTTAGGTTGTAGGGTTTCGGGTTGAGGGTTCATCAGCTCTGATATGTAGATCCTGCCTTTTCAGGGTGTGGAGATTTGTAGTGCACATTTGTTCCCTAAACCCTAAACCCCTAAACCCTAAACCCTAAACCAAAAAGGATCCTGCTCCTTCGGGGTTTTCGGAGTCTGATTGAGGGGCTAGGGGTTGTTGTACCTCGAGGCTCCATAGTAGTTCCTTTTAGGGATTACCTTTTAGGATTCTAAATCTGAGACCCAAAAAGGAACTACCATGGAGCCTTACGGTAAACAAACACGCAGGAACCTGATTGAGAAACATGTGGCTCTGTTTCACTGGGCTATTTGGATCCCGTGCTTCCGCCTAGTATAGAATTCGGGCTTTATTCAGGCTTCTACATGATTGAGGCTTTGGGGGTTTAGCGTTTATGGCTTATGGTTGAGGGATTGAAATCTTACTTCATTCACGCAACAGAAATTTCGGGAGAATTGGTGCAAGGGTCACCGTGGTAAGATGATACTACGGAACGAATCTTGCAGCTATGGAAGATTTCTAGACACGGCCATCGCACTAGTCCCCTGAAACGCGGCTACTGTAATGTTCATCATCATGGGGAAAGCTTGCGATGGTTCCTGGCAGAAGCTTTCTGTCGATTGCTCGCTTGACAGGAAAGACAGATGTAGCAAACCTATAAATGCCAGCACAGACAACTCTCCCCTACCCGAAATCGCACGAAGCAGTGTAGCCAACTTGCACATTCCAGCCTACAGCCTTATACCCTAACACCCGAGCTTCGAACCTGAAGCACCGTGTCTTTATAGGTTTAGGGTGTTATAAGGCTTTATAGGGTTTACGGGTGTGGTTGCCTGAAGGCTTCACAAGATTGTAAGTGGTTTTATAGCAAGGATCCTGCTATGTAGGATCGGTGGCAGGGATCTTTGTTTTCTGAATTGTTAACTTCTTCATCGGGTTCTTTGTCTGAGGAGCAATGAACCTTCTTGCAAGCAATCGGAATCTGCATGCCTCATTTTCCTGTTATGCCTGAGGCGTAGAGTCTCCCCAAAGCCCTAGTCTGACGAGGCAGACTTCCATATTATTCGCACTGAAAACTGGAACTCGAGCCGATCCTGCAACAAGAGTCCGAAATCTCACATGGAACCCAGAACCCCCAAACTCAATAGTCAACACACAACACCACAGGCAAGTATCGGATCACAGTGCGGTCGAGATCGAGTGGACCTGAGTCTAGAATAATAGTGTTTAAGAGTCTAGGGTTTAAGTGTTTGGATTTCAACTTTTAGGGTTCAGTGTTGCAGGTCTTAAAGCTGAAAAGATTAGGAGTTGAAGGGGTGAGGGCTTAGGGGATGTACGGGCGTGGGGTTAGTGTGCATTGGACATGTATGGGCTACACTCTAGGCTTATACCACCAGTAGGACAAGGACTGCGAGACGTTCTTGAGTCGAGATCGTGGTGCTGAAATGTGAAAAGTCTCCGTATTTCCGCATGCCTATGTGCTTTCGCCAGAACTGTGCGCGAGCAGGTGCACGAAATGTCAGGCACTCACATGGACTGAGACAGACATGCACAATTGATTGACTTTCCTGCACAAAACCAAACAACACGCACACACACACACACGCACATTCATCACATGAACAGGTACGTGCACATAGCAGCCAGTTTTGTATATTGCCGCTCAGTCAGTCAATTGATTTCATTTTCTGTGTTCGTGTGTGTGTGTGTGTGTTCATTCGTGTGTGTGTGTGTGTGTGTGTGCGTGTGTGCGTGCCGTGCCCGCAGCAACATTACACACACGTGCATGTATGTTGTATGTATGCATGCAATATGTATGTATGTATGTATGTAGGTATCAATGAAGTATACATGCATGCGCACATATGTGCAATCAGATATGTATGAAGCATGTCTGTGTGTTTGTTTGCCTGCCTGACCGGCTGTCTGCCTGTCTGTCAAATCCTGTCCTCTCCTCTCCTGTCCTGCCCTGCCCTGCCCTGGCCTGCCCTGACCTGCTGCCCTGCCCTGCCCTGCTGCCCTGTCGTGTCTGTCATGGATGCATGCATGTATGTATGCATGCTGTGTAAGCATGCATTGTCATTGTCACGTGTGTATCTAAGCATGTGTAGACTTGTGCCATGCATCGTCGGCATGTGTATGCTCTTGTGAATAGGTGCTTGTGCAATCTTGCTTGAGTGCGGTCGTAGCATGGCTCGGCTTTAGACCACATGTTGGCCTCCACTCCAGCACCTGAAGCTCTGGTTTGAAGATCAACGCCACAAACAACTACGGTTGATGATATAAACCCTGCAATACGAGTACCTTAAGGACCTTAAACTATGGAAAGAATGGTATTTTTATGGGTAATGCAGGATTTATATCTTCAACAGTATACCCACACTGCAGCCCACAAGCTTCGTGGAAGGCTTCGTGACCAACTCTTCAGCATGCGACGAGGGCCGACAAAGGCCAGGAATCTTCTGTTGCCTTCTGCTTGAAGTTTCAAGGTCGAGAAGCGGCGTGCTCTGCAAGGCATACTCCTTTTCACGAACCTGACGGTTCAACACCACCCTAAACCATAAATTCGAGAGTAGGCCCTTCAGAGCAGTGAAGGTCCTCTTGAGCCCATAAGCAAGGCTGCCTCGCATCGCAACCGCTACTGGATTAGATCCTAGGGTTCCAGCGTCAATCCTGGGATTTAGGCTCATACAATTCGTAGAGGATCGAACTTTATAAGAAACAAAAAAAGCGAGGAAAACATGACGCAGGCAAAGCCTTCGGCAAAGCTTGAAGACCTAACAAATTACATCATTAAAACTAAGCACATGGGAATGTTGACGTCCGCCAACTCAAAGTGTCAAAACATATATGGCAAGTTGAAAATGTTCATCCAAACATCATCGAACAGCACTGAAGTCAAATCACACATGGCAAGCCTGGCATACTTGGCACAGGCCTGCCCGACGAAATCAACAGTCACAACATACATGCATGGCAAGTTCGGCAAATGTTGACCTTAAGCCCCAAATTCCTGAACTTCATGAAGGGTGTTGTGAAAAAACATAACACCGATGAGTGAGTTATTTTCTGCTATCATGGGCTCATTGGATCCAGGTGAGCAGATATTCCTTGCAAGGGCATGAAGTTTGGCTGGTGCATGCTTCAACTTGTGGTGATGAAATTTAGGGCTTATAAATCCCGAAACCCTAACCCCAAAAACCCCTAAATCCCTAAACCCTCCATGCACTAAGCCAATGCAACCACTTCCAAGAGATCCACAGGTTCTTCTCACGAAGCTTTGGGAGGTGTCCTTGCCTTGGCTCGTGTTTTCAAGCTTTTTGTTTGATGGGTTTAGGGTTTTGGTGGGTTTAGGTTTAGAGTTGAGGGTTTACGGCTTAGGGTTTAGGGTTTGTTGGTGGGTTCGGGCTTCTTTGGCATAGAGGCTTTTTATAAAAACCCTCTATGCTTTTTGTTCGGGAGGGTTTAGGATTTGTTGGTGGGTGTTTTTGGGGTTTGGACAATTTCGGTTTAAGCTTGAGGGTTCAGGGTTTCCGCGTGTGAGCGTTTGATTTCAGTGTTGTCGACGTTCGGGCTTGGCTTTTGGGCTTCCCCAAAGCAACCTTTGGCAGGATGCCTACTATTCTTCCTTTTTCTTGTTCCCTGCAGTACCCATAACCATTATCGAACCCCCCCCAAGGAAAACTCTTTGCGGGAACCCTACTATTATTTTTTTGCTCTGCTTCGTTCAGTACCCGGGAGCTGACCCAGGCTCGGGCGCCAGCTCCTCCCTCGACTGCGCAACGAGAAGACCGAGCTGAACGACAACGGTACCAAGGAAGGGCTGCAGGGGGTTTAGGGTTAGAGGTTTAGAGTTTATAGGGTTTAGGGTTTAAGAGTTTAGGGTTCCCAAGCCCAGATGCAAAAAGAGTTTTGGGTTTGGGTTTGGCAATTGAAGGTTCTGCTGAAAGATTCTTGCAAGCCTGAGCTCCAAGCGAAGCTTCGTCAGAAAAAATACGAAAATCCTGTTCAACGCTTCACCCAGCCCTAAACAGAGAGCTTTATCTTAACCGTTCTGAGCCCCCATAAACCGCAAACTCGTCTACCTACATGCTACTATAGGGGCCTTAGTAATTAGAATAGGGTTTTGGCGCCCATTATATAATTTTAACAAGGAGCCCCCAAAATAGTATTGGTAATTATTGAGGCCCCTATACTAACCCCCCCCCCCCCATTAATGGCCCTAAATCCTAAACCCTAAACCCTTACTAAGGATTCAAGCCCCTGCTTTAGAAGATGGCCCTAAATCCTAAACCCTAAACCCTTACTAAGGATTCAAGCCACTGCTTTTTAAGACATTCCCTTATGACCCTTACTAAGGATTCAAGCCCCTGCTTTTTAAGACACCTAAACCCCCCCCCATTAATGGCCCTAAATCCTAAACCCTTACTAAGGATTCAAGCCCCTGCTTTTTAAGACACTCCCTTATGTGTAACCCTTACTAAGGATTCAAGCCCCTGCTTTAGAAGACACTCCCTTCTGTGTGGCTTCTTTGGTTCATTGAAAGTCGACTCCCAGGACGCCACGTACTGGGACCAGCAGCGGCCCTGGGGGATGTGTGCCAGGTTTTGGGTTTTTGGGGTCTACCGACCTGGAGTCTGCGCCTCGGTTCCTTTTCTTGCTGGCCAATTTCACATTTGGTATCCGGGAAGGAACTCAATGGAAACTATAGGTAGGGATTCGGCTTGTCCGGGTTTTGGGGTTCTGGAGTACCATACTTTCATACTTTTTTTCTTAAAGGAACCCTTTATGAAATACAAGCTTATACTTTTTTCTCCCTGGTCACGCAAAAGCCCAGGGTTAGTATCTAGGCTGCAGGGTGTAGCTCGTTGGGTAAGCCCGAGAGCCGTTCGCTGAATATCTGCGAGAGAAGAGAAGAGAGAGATTGAGACAGAGAGAGAGAGGGAGTAGTGGAATCAAGACGATCAGTGTTCCTCACTGTTTTCATGACCATGAGTATGACGTGGGTTGGAGGGTATTGGTATTGTCAAGCTCAAAACCCTAAGCCCTAAAGACTATCGACATCGACCAGTGCGCAGCCCTCTGCGGTTTCGTGTTTATGTTTATACATGTTTTTTGTTTTGTTTCTTCGGCCTGGGACTTCGACGTATCGAGCACCATCAGTCTGGAGTCCATCATCCCGTGTATAGATGTCTCCATGGGTCCGATGCGATCAGTATGGCAGACGGAGGTGGTCTGACATAATGTGACAGGTTGTTGGTGAGTTGTTTTGGGGGTTATAGGGCTCTCGTAGGGCGCTTTTGCTTGACGCGCTTCAATGCTAGCTGCTAGAACTCTCAGGAAGGATTTTCGGTAATACCGACAATTGGAGCACTTGAGAGGTTCTAGATAAAGCACAGGCATAGACGCTTGACAATAACCTCTTCGAGGCTTCACCTGTCTAGCAACCCTTAGTTAAAGAAGCCTTATAGTAACCTATGTAGAACCCTTTCAAGGCTTTGTTGCACGTGACTATCAGACCCCCGGGTGAAGAACACGAGATCGTACTAGACAGTCCTGAAGCACGAGAGTTTAGGGTTTCTGAAGATTCAAAAAGTAGAAGCAGAACTAGTGTCGGCGTCGTAGTAGCAGCAGTAGTAGTAGTCGTCGTTGTAATAAGTAGATAGCTGCTCTTGCTAATGTAGCAGCAGCTGTTGTCATAGCGTGGCCGCACATAGTCTGTAGCATGATACGAACCAGACAAAACGTTCAAGTTCTTTGGGAGCTTCTCGCTTAACTCTAGTGGTTGCTGCAACAGCATCCGGAAGTGGTCGTTCATCTTTAAGCGCCCCCAAACTCTAAATCTAGACCTGGAGCACTAAACCTTTGAATCAGTGGCTCCAAAGGCACCAAAGCACAAACTATTCAACCGAATCTTGATTCACAGTTTAAGTGTGGTGTTCGTCGGGGGATCCCGCTGAAGCAATGCCTACAATGCTGGGGCAAAAAGCCTTTCATGAATACTAGAAGCCCTAAAGCCTGAACCTGCCTCGTGAGTTTTGGCTCAGAGCGGCAATCACATAAATGGGCCGACCGCAGCATGTGCTGACCCCGCATGAAAGCCACGAAATCGCCCGCACTCGAACAGCTTCCCCCTAAATCCTGAGAGGGTTTAGAAAACTATGCAAATCAGCGGTCCCTTCTTGCAGCTCCTTCTATTCAAGATGACATTTTTGGGGGCTGCATAACTTGTTCTCGTTTCCTGAAAGTTCTGTAAACAGAACACAACAACTAACTTAGAAGGACCGTTATTGAATAATGGCCCCCCGGATAAGATTCCGACAGTCACAACTACGTGTTCCCCCTAGCCCTAGCCACGCACTCGAAACCCTGCACTAAAACCTTCGAACTCGAGACCCAGAGTGTAGAGAACATCTGGACGTGGCCTGGCAAGTTGCCGGCTAGAACCCGGCTTTTTACAGCACGCTGGGTGACCGAAGAAGCAGTCCTCTTGTCGGGACTCTCGGCGTAGCACAGAAGAATAATACTGATAGATATAGGCGAAGTAACAAATACAAAACAAAGGTATAGATGTAAATACACATATGCATATACAGTTATAGATATAGATCTAGATACAAGTAAATAGGTAGACCTAGGTATATAGCAATATATAGGTTTATGTATATATATATACATATATATATACATAGTTGTAGGTACAGACATTGATATAGATGTAGTTACGTTAAGATATACATATATACACAGACATATATATATATACACACTTATATATGTGTATATAGATATATACTATAGATATAGACATAGGTATAGACATAGATATAGATACAGTAAGGTATATCTATATGCACACAGATATACATATTTATTCCTTCATCTGTAGTGCGGGGGTTGGCGAGTCCGGGGTGTCCCTGCTTAGCCCTCAAACCTTAACCGTCGGTTGGGTTTTCCAACCAGGACGACCCAAGCCTCGCTACTAAGTCGTGACCCTGCAAACTAGAGCCCAGACAGAATAGGCAGAAACAGAGGCAGACGGAGAGACTGACACACACACACACACACAAACACACACACACACACACCCGCGCGCGCGCGCCGGCAGACAGACATGTACGCAGACAAACAGATACACACACACAACTATGCGGGACCGGAGTAAGTGGTAACTGTAACCCCTTGTTATGGTATACCCAGAGGTGTTATTCAGACTGACTGTTGAGGCCAACATATTTCTGTCTTCTGCAAGGGTTTAGTGAGACTCTCGGCTACTGCCCAACGGCAGGCACCCCAGGACTAAACCTTGCGGTTGAGGGTGATTCGGGTTTACTGCAGGGGGGGGGTGTTTTTAGCATCACACTCCACCGAACCCTTTTCTTAAATAGAAGGCACCTAATGCGCAAGCCTTGCCAGTAGCAAACTCTTTCTGGAACCCCCTATTCAAAGGAAGCAAGTCACAGGAGCCCTATTCTAATCATCAAGGCCCCGTGTAGTAGTGACAAAGAGACGATCTCCGGAAACTTCCTGCCCAGATGACAACTTTGCGAGGATTCATCAATCTGAGAACCCAGAGCCCGAGAGTTTGGGGTTGATAGCTCTGAGTTTACGAGTTTACGAGTGTTGAGTTTAGGAGTGTAGGGTCTAGCGTTTAGAGTTTAGGAGTTTAATCGGGTTTTAGTGCTTAGGGTCTACCCAAGGCCTTCAACCCCTGAACCGTCATCATTGGGGCGTGCTTCTTAGGCCAGGGTTGAGGGGTATGTTACAGTATCAGTCACATGGGGCGATAATGGAATAGTACTACCAATGCCCCAATAGGCCCCACAGCTTTACCTAAGCCTTTCGAATCTTGGAATTGAAGATCCTACCCCCACACCCAAACCCTAGATCCAACAGTGAGCTTCTACCATGAATCCAACAGTTTATCAAGCGCTCAGAACCTACACCATACAGGACCTCCGTTATAACCTAAACCCTTGAACCCCACATCCTTGATTCAATAACTTGCTCTAGAGCGTATACGCCCTAAACCCTAGAACGCCAAACCCCAATAATATAGGGGCCCAAATAATTACCTGTACTATTTTGGAGGTTCCTTATTATAACTATAGTATACTCCCCAAACCCCATTCTAACTATTCAGGCCCCTCTAGTACCGTCGCCTCGGCCCAAGGGCATCCGCTGAGCAGCTTCAGCGGAACTTTTCCCCGGACCGGTGATGGAGCATTCTGCTGGCACTCTTTGACTTTCGGGTTCCCTTTAGGGTTCTATACAGGACCCTAAACCCTAAACCCTTAATTAAACCTGCATATGTTTTATGTTGAAAGGGTTTAGGCCTACAGGGTTGTATATTGTGGGTCCCAAGTGTAACGATTTCATCAAGTTGGTTGCAAAGGAACTACAGCGGAGACATTTTACAGGTAGCGTTAACCTCTTCCACGTTGTTGGGGTGATAGGAAGGCAGATGGCCTCGGAGCCGGTTCACATGATTAAAATTCTCTGAGCCTAGTCGTGTTTCCTTACTTGAAAGACCAGGAAGACTTCGCGAACGTAGAGCTATAAGGATTAACCTGTATAGTTCTACTATGTTCTACTTGTGGCATACTTTCTGCGTCCCCTGATCCTCTACGTAGCCCCGCCCTAGATCCGAAGTCCAGCCGTCAAGGATGGCCCAAACACGAATATGTAGTTGTGTTGTGTTGTAAGTCTACGAGGCCGCTTGATTGTAGTTGAAAGCATGAATATAAGGGCCTATTCGGCCTAATTGAGGGTTTCCTTATTATAATTATATTGTTCTATGCCCCAAACCCGTATTCGTAATTGTAAGGGCCGCTATACGAAACCCTTAGAGGAGCTCTTATGATACCATTTAAAGGAACTCTACTCTAATTACTAAGGCCCCTATATGATCCCGACACCGGCTGTAACCAAGGACACGGTCCGAATTTGAAGGTTGCCTCTCCGTGCCATGGCGACAACCTGGTCATAGTATCATAGGGTTGGGGTTTAGGGTTGAGGGTTTAGGGTTGAGGGAGGGTCATGTTCTGGCAGCCAGCAAGTCCAGTGTCAAAAGGGTTGAGGGTTTAGGGTTTGGCGGGATTCACACAAGCCTGCGCAAAAAAGGGTTTGGGGTTTAGGTTTGTAGCGTTTAGGGGCTTAGTATTCAGGGATGTTTAGAGCTCACAGGGTCAGGCTTAGAGACTTCAGGAATCTTCAGGACATGGGGTTGCTGCAGTAGCTTGAAGGTAAGCGCGCTTGAGCTTCCCGGTAACGGCTCGGGTCTTTGCATGCACAGCCGGTTCCCAAGCCTTGCTTTCATGTCACGATACGGTCAGGACATTACAGCTCCGATAGACCTCCACAGCCCGACCTGAAAGACTGTGTCCATAAGATATTGAACCCTTAATTCCGGGGTTGGCTAGTCCGAGTGTGAGTGTCAAAATTCCGAGTTGATATACATTTGCCTCGCTGGACGCGTCCGTGTGCGGGAACCCAAAACCCTCGAAGCACAGCAGGTTCGAGATGGTCAGCTCAGTATCTGCATGCAATCCAGACAGATGGACGACAACAAGATCCACAAGTGGTGTGTCTCGTCCGGTTTAAGCTTGGGATGCAGAGGGTTTAGGTTTGAGGGGTCCAGACAAGCCCACGCGCGAAGAGTCAGAGGTTCGGACACCCACAAGCCTCGTAAAGCTCACTGGGTTTAGGGTTCAGGAATTTAGGGTTTAGGGTAACTGTTAACCTTAAACCAGCAAGCTAAGCCCCTAGCCTCGCCGGCTTCAGCACATGATGATCACATGCTCCGCTAGGCCGTTGTTGGTGCGCCCAGCACTGTGGTACCCAATTGTACGTAAAGCCTCCTTGCATGGCTCTCAGTACTCCTAAATCCCTAATGATTATTATTGTCGCTTTTGTTGGCAGCCTTCGCTGTAGTACTGCATACTGAACATACTGTAACCTAACCGTAAACAACCATCATTTTTTTCTGGAGGCTCCTAGGGCTTTGATTAAATGTGAAGCCTACAACTTGAAGTGGAGTTCTTCGAGACGTTCAGGCCGTCTCTGCACGGTTTAGCACAGGGGCCTAAAAACTTATAAAAGCTTTTGGTTTAGGGTTTAGGGTGTTGGGGCATGTTATTGTATAGGTTTCATAAGAAAGAACCATAAGGAACCGGTAATCATGCAGGCCTCTGTGACTCTATATTAGGGTTCCGGGTGTTAGCCTTCAAGGAGAAGCCCTAACCCAAAGGGCCTTGGGTACTGTTATTATACTATCAGTATATCCTATCATAGAAACCCTACTGTCTACCATTACAGGTAGTTGTAGGACCCTTTGGCCGAATCACCGCGGTTGTATCTGAGGCTCCTCCGCTGAAAAGTGTTTGCCGGAGTTTTTAGTGGTTGAGAGAGCCGTCCCAATAGCTAGCAATATTATGCATCAGGGTTCCCTTTGATATTTATACGACGTTTTAAATATCATACGCCCTGAAACCCTGTCCTCGCATTTCCTGAAACCCTGTCCAAAGTAAGGGCCCTCTATTGTCTTGACCTTGCGTAGGCAAGCATGACGCGTCTAAGCTCCTTATCAAGGAAAGGCGGCCAACTGAGCTCACTACCAATACTGCTAGCGCTCCTCCATACACAGACCCCAAAACCCCTTACCTGCACATCGTTCCCCAGTTCCTTGAAAATGTCAGGAAGATTCCTTAATTGAAGGGTTGTGGAGTCTTGGGGCACCACCCCAGGTGCATGGATGGAGGAAAATCTGCCAGATTTTATCGAAACGAACCGACTGCCTCGGACGAATGGCTTCCTCCAATGCCGCTGGGACAAAATCCTGAACCCTAAACCCTAAAGCTGCTGGGACAAATTACCCACCGCTGATGTCAGCACGGATATCCTGTTTGGAAGATACGGGGGCTTAGTAGGTGGGTCGATTTTTTTTCTGTATCTGGCCGTTATGGGGAGTATCCTACTGATACATCGAGTTGCAACTTACTTTCTGAGTTCCCTCATCCTCAGAGTACGCTCCCACTAGACCAACGTGGAACCCCGATGCTCTGTTTCGAGGCTATTCAAGCACCAAGCCAGTTCCCAAGCCACTTCTCAGTCCGCAGTTCCATGGCTTCCTTGAGAGCGCAGTTACTGGTTACTGTGTTATGGGTACGATGTTTCGGTACCTAATTACTCGTTGCATGCTGTAGTACTGCCAGATATGCAAGGCCGCAAGGCTGTTACTGTTTTTATTCAGCTTCCACACATACGCAGTCAGAAACCTTCAATTTTAGCCGTAAATCTATCTTAAACTTCTTAAACCTTAAATCCCAAGCCCTAAACCCTACGCGCTATCATGGAGTGCCCTGAACGGGACGCTGTGTTTGGAGTTTTATAAGGGTTCGAAAAAGGGGGTGTTGGGTTTAAGAGTTCAGGGTTTTAGGAGTCTAGGGTATGCGGTTTAATGAACCTTGTTGGTTGTGCTCTCACAATCTGCAGAACCGGGTAATGCTGTTTTGGTTTGGTTGGGATGTTCTCTAAGGTTTGGGTTTGCTGCTTTTTGTTTGCTTGTTTTCTTTGCTCTTTGATTTGTTGATGTTGCTTTGTTTTCTGGGTTTATACAGTTATGTGTATTTTGGCTTGCATTGTTTGTTCGGGTCTTTTGCGCTCTGGCTGTGGGTTTTCACTCCTGTTGTTGGTTGTGATTCTAACTGTTTCGAACCCCTCCAAGAATTTTGTTGGTTTGGGGTGTTTGGTTGTCCGGGATGTTGATGTTTGATGTTCTTTGGGGATTGTATCCGTTGGTCGAAGTTTCTTTATGTTGTTGTTTATGCCGCTTCTTGAAGAGAGCTCTTTGATTATTTTCATTCGATCTCACCCCAAGCCCTAAACCCTGTAATCCCAAAGCCAGACGCCCTAAGCACCACACCCCAGCGCCCAAACCCCAAATCCTGCAACCCTAAACCCCTGAACCCTAAACCCTAACCCCAAATCCTGCAACTCTCCAAGCCATAGGTAGAGAAGTGAACTTTGCCAACAACAATTTGGGCGATCGCGGCGGTCTTGCACTCCTTCGGGTTCTGTACAACAATCAGCTGGTGGCCGTGGCATTATAAGGGTTTAGGTCCGCAGGGTTCGAACTGAGGTTTCTGGGTTTCGCATTCGAAGTGATAACACTACTCTAGTTTGAAGGCTGAGCTACGGATGATGGTAGCATCGAAGCTTTCCTAACAATGGCACTCTCTACTCTTGCAATTAGCTAGGTTCTCCAACAAGAAGTACCAGAATTCACTGTCCAGGTTGTCAGTGTAGCCGGCCCAGAATTATGAAATACTTCACGTAACTTTTGTTGACTCAGTCTAGGCACCGACATGGGAGTTTCCGAAAATTAGGGGGACCTTATTTTGGGGTCCCTATATTAAGGATCCTACTATTTAGGGTACAATATTAGGGTGCCCTATTTTTCGAAACTCCCACATGCATGTGGGTTTTGAAGCAGGGAACCTGATCCTTTGGGTCAAGTTGGAGCTCCATACGTGCGATGTGCAGGTCAAGCCCCCCAGTGTAAGAGTCTTCCTTCGGGTTCCCCTGAGTCTCATTCCGAAGGCCCCTGTACCAAAGCCTACATCGTTTTTTACCCCTTTTGCTAAGGCCGTTCGGATCATTAAACTCTTCAAGAACCAGCTTGGCCGAGCCTTCGCCAGCTCCATGATGGCGTCTGGCCTGAAGATATCGCTGCCCTAAGCCCTAAACCTAAGCAAACAATAAGCCCTAAATCCCAAACCTCAACGTGTTCTATAAGGCTTTCACGGCATTTCGTAGACTTTGGGGCAAAGGAGGCTTTGGGGTTTAATCGAGTCAGCTTTTGCGGTGCACTGGAACTATACGCATCCAACAGCCCAAGAGCCCAAGGACTGGCTCAGGAACACGCCTGTGCCTGCCCAGGAGCAGCTTTGGCATCAAATTCGTGAAAGGGTTTCTGAGGAGATTACCGTGCGTGTCTTCTGGCAGTCGCCAAGTTCGAGTTGCGTAGGTCAAATCGAGAGCCGTTTCGGCACCCACTTCCGACCAAAAAACCCTATCTATGTTTGTGTAGCTGGCCGCGGCATTGTCAGGCTTCATGGAAGCGCGCGGCAAGCATATAGCTCATCATGAGATCATACAGGATTCGGCTCTCTTGAAGGTCTGGCATTCTGGTATGATATGGGCCCGCAGTTGCAGGCCGATTTCTCAACAACCCAGAACGAACGGACTACACAATAACAATATGCATGCCCTGAAACCCTACAGACCCTAAGCCGTTCAAGAGGCCTAGGTGCGCTTGCATGTTTTACAGAGAAGAAACCCTAAACCAGCCTCTTGAAGCCCGACTTGTGAAGCCTCTCTGTAGTTCAATGTGCACCAAGAGACCTCGTCTGGCTTGTCCGAGTTGTGAGAGCGTAAACCAACCTCCTAGGTTTAGGATCTTACGTTAAGGCTTAGTAAAGGAGTTCGGGGTTTATACAGTTTATGGCTTTACACAAGTCGTGGGGGTTTGGGTTTAGGGGCTTTTGGGTTTTGGGTCCTACGGCCTTCTTCCTGCCAGAGGCAAACTTCACTATCCTATTCCACCCTACTCTACCCTGCTGCCCTAAATCCCTTCTGGCATTCCGAAACCCTATTACGGTAGAAGCCCAAAAGTTGGAAACCCAATAGCCTCAATCCTCAAGAGTAATGTATAGGGAGTCCCAGCACTATTTTGCCTTAATCCGGTTTCCAACTTTATGGGGTTACTGTAATCTCAAACCCTAAACCCTATTAACCCTAAACCCTAAACCCTAAATCTTAAACACCAAACCCTAGCTGGTGCCCTAAATCCGAGGCTCCACTTGTCTCACAACTTCATCCCGCGGGAAGGGGCCGTGGCACCGCGACTGCAGACGGATCTTTAGTTTCGGTGTTCGGTGGGAGGTTTTCTTTGAGATTTCCTCCAGGGCTCCCTATAAGCGCTACCGCCCTCCGCCAGACCCTTACCGTTTTGGGAACCTTAGGGTAAAACCTAAACCCTGCATTGACATGTTAAACAAACGGAGGACATCCTCAAAGCCGTGGCGCACAACGAAGCCTTCGCCCCAGCAACTGAGGGGCCTGCTGTGTCTTGAGACTCGGGTGGGGAGTTTGTAGGGGGTTAGGGTTTAGGGTTCCGGGTTTAGAGTTTAGGGTTTGAGTTGCTATTGCGACGGAACTCATAGGGCTGTCTTAGAGACGGCTTCTGTGGGTGCTGTCCGACCCAGGCGAAGTGCGAAGCCTGCTGCAAAAAAAGGTGTTCAGACTTCAGGGTTTCCAACAAGTCAGTGGATCAACAGACAAAGAAGGTGACAATTGACAAACTAGTACTGGTAAGACTGCTAATGATACGAATCATCGTCTCCATCATCATCATCATTGTCACCTTCATCACCATCATCATCATCAATACCACCATCACCACCACCATACCTGAAACACCCTGAACCCTAAGACGATCCAGCAGATTAGCCTACCTTTGGGCCTCAGATTATTCGATGAAACATGGGATATATTTCCATTTAATGTAGGGGCCTTAATGGTTACCTTTACTAATTTGGGAGTTCCTTATTCCAATTATAGTATAATGGGCCCCAAAACCCTATTGAAATGATTAAGGCCCCTATGCTATCTTCAACTTAGGGGTGGCTTCGTATCGAGAGGTTGTCCCTCCTACAGGACTCCTACGGTTGATGATAACCTTAATGACCCTAGACTATGGGAATTCTGGTATATTCCTTATTTGGTGATTAGGTGCAGGGATCAGGATAGGGCTTATGGACGAGAGCTTGCAGTTTAGGATTCAGGGCTTCTCTCTTGCGGTTTGCAGGTTTAGCAAAGGGTTCATCCTTTCGGCTCTGCAGAGGAAGCACCTTGAGAGTTCAAGTAGGCCATACCTGGACCCCCAAAATGTGTAAAATAATAGCCTGTTATAGGTTTTGGGCCAATATGTTACCTACTTTTGGGGTTGTAGGTAAGAGCCGCGAGGTGTACCCAGCCGTGCTGAAGGGTGGCTCACGGCAGCCTCTTTGGCTCCGCCTCGAGCAGAACATGGTCGACTCGCGGCGGCAATTCCGGGCTTTCAGGGCTTTCGGGTTTCAAGACGAAAGGTGTAGTAAATAATATGCTTACAACCATACACACATAAGTACATGCTAACATACATACATACATATAAGTATGTATGTACACATAACTATATATGTGTGATTATGTGTGTATATTATGTGATGAGAGAGACTATAGGGTTTAGGAAAGCCTCGGGTCGCTAACTAAACAGACTCTGCCCTGAACCATGGAAGTCCTTGGCCCCAAGGAATGTCAGGGGCCCCTGAGACTCCCTGGTGTAACTGTAGGGTTTTGGGTTTTGGGTGTAGGGGTTTAGAGGTGTAGGGGTTTTGGGTTTAGGGGTTTTGGGATTTGGGTGCAGGGGTTTAGGGTTTAGGGGTTTGGGGTTTAGGGGTTTAGGGGTTTAGGGTTTAGGGTTTACTTAGGGTTTTGGGTTTATCCCTGTAAAAAACACCAAACCACCACTCTTGTGGACGAAAATCTTCGAGCTCTAGACCTGATACAGCCTGAACTCACTTCTTTGAGTGAGTTGGAGTGTGAGGGCTAAGCCTTACCCATAGTTCCTTTTCGGGATTACCTTATAGGAATCTTTTTATGACCCCCTAGAAGGAACCACTATGTGGCCTATGGGTAAGCCCTAAGCCCTGAACCCTAACACCCGGAACCCAAGCCTGTAGTGAGAGGTGGGACCTTTACCTGCTAGAATAGTGGCCCTCGTCCGAGACTTGCGCACACAAAGACAGCAAGAGAGTCAAAGATGGACCTTTCCTCCCTTCCTCCCTTCCTCCCTTCCTCCCTCCCTCCCTCCCTCCCTCCCCGCCCTCCCCTCTCTCCCACACCATGCTCCTCGGTGTTGTCGTCCGGTGCCTCCAACTATTTAACTCCGAAGTCGACCGGAAATTTGTGGTATTATGTTCAGGGTTTCGTCTTTGGGGTGTCGCATGTCAGGAGAAGCCAGACGAGCTTCTCAAAGTCGCAGAGGAGCAGCTCCACGGCGATGCATTCAGAAGCCCGCGTCACTTTGCAATCCTAAGTGCGGAGCTGTGACATGTGCCCCGAGCTGTCTCCGACCAATTTCTCAACCTAGCCAGACAGCCGCTCAGAGGCTTCAAACAGGTATTGAGCAGTTGCCAAGAAACCAGGAAAAGTGGTGAGGCGATGTAATTGCAAGAATCATCGCAGACACTCAGCGACACCAACCCTCGTCCCCACAACGATTCAGCACACGAATTCAATCCTAAACCCTAGACCCCAAGCGAAGCCAAGACCCAACACCCCCAAACCTTATACCCAGCCCTGAAGACCAGACCCATCACGAGCAACCCCCCACATGATCTGAGTCTGGCGAAAATCGCGAAGCACAGACTGGGAGGCCGATCGTGTGTCCGCTGAAGTGAGGGCTTTCGTGTTCAGGGCTTTGGGGCTTCAGAGTTCGGGGCTTAGGGCTTTGGGGTTTTGGGTTGGGGTTTAGGGAGCGGTTTACTAAAACTCGAACACTCTAAAACTTGAAACTTAAGACTTTCAAAAACCATGGGACTGATCATGTTGATGGCTATTCTTCTCGGCTAAACCCTTGACCACTCTAGATCCTAAACTTCCGAAACACCCGAAAGTACACTCAAACTGTAAACCTTAAAACCCGAAGCCCTAAAACCCATAAATTATTAAAACCTCAAACCTTCAAATCCTGAAGTCCCCTGAACCCTAAACTAAATGCTAAACCAACCTAACCTACAATCCTAAAGCCCTATCCTGGGTCTTTCAGGGCTTACCGTCTTCGGCCCCCAAATCTTCGACGGTTTAGTGCTGCAACCCAAACCTCTTCATGGTTTAGGGGTTTATGTTTCACTGCTTTTGTTGTATTATGCTATAGTGTATTATATTCTTTCTCCTATTTTATATCGTAATATGCTATAGTTCATTTTATATATACACACAAAACATAGTAAGAAACATTAACAGGTATGTCATTTGGTCGGCCACAGGGATTCCTTAAGTAGCCGGCCTCGATAAGCAGACCTCGGACGAGATTTGGAATGCCTTTTCATGCATTAAGCAGGTTAAGGGTTTAGGGGTATCAGGAGTTCGGCTTCATGGAGTTGATTCTCAAAGGGCTTCTAAGTTCGACAGGCTCCTCCGTGATTCAGTTTCTCCAGGAGCTTAGGGTTACTGCAACGAGTGCAGCGGCTCTGAGATCCAGCAGGCATATACAAGGCTGTGCAAAAAAGGGGGTTAGGGTTTAGGGGTTTAGGGTTATATCGAGGACCCTCCTGCGATTTATGCGTTTGTTGCTTTGCCGCGGGTTTTCGGACTGAACACAAGATAAGGACCTTTATAGAACAATGCGACACAACCCGTCTGTTCCGAGGTGACATGCTGAGCATCTGCAGTGTGCCGAAGGCCATGAAAGAAGGTGAGTGCTGGGCTTAGCCTGCTGAATTTAAGGGGCTCAGAGGGCTGAGAGTGTGGGGCTTGGGTTTTAGGGGTACAGAGCTCACGGGGCACAGGGGCGTTCAAGATTTTCGTGTTTAGTGGTTACAGAACATTGGCGTTCAGTTTTTTGTTTGTCCCATAAGAAGGACCCAGCTATTTATGATTCTATATTGTAGCGTTCCCTAGTATCTGAGAATGCAACCGGGCCTGCGGGGTTTAGGTGCTTAAGGATTCAGGGTTGAGGAGTTTCGAGGATTTGGGAGAGTAGCGTTCCGGGTGCCCGGAGGTCAGCTATCGACGTGCATCTAGGGGTTTAAAGTTTAGGCCTGGGCCCAATTGCATGCACGAGACATGCAGCATCGCAAACATCGCAAGTCCTGAGTTCGTAGCCTTTTCCTTCTTGCCAGCCGGCACATCTCGTCAGGCGCACTAGTTGCTGCCATAGCGGGTAAGGGAGATTATCCATGGCCGATGCTGTGGCCAGCACCTTGTTGAGCCTGGCCAAAGGGGCAATGACCCCCTGCGGAGACGGTTTACTTCATGTCATGGCCGTCGGTGCAGTTACCCTTGCGACTGCTTTCCCACACAGGTTTCAAGCCGGACCATCGGGTGTGTCCGTGGCTCGCCAGATCCTTCCGGCGTCTGGGAGACACTGTTCGTGTGGAGAAGGCGCGCAAGGCAGGGCGACGTGCCGAACATGCCCAGGACAAAAACCAAGTGAAGTGGTAAGCGTCAACCGAAGCTTTTGAAGCCTCGGGCAGCCTTTCTTGTAAGAAAACTCTTGTCTGGGATCAGGCTCTGGGGACGCTGAGCCAAGCATCGCATAAACCTGTAATTCCCATATGTAAATGCAACGAAATGGTTCTAAATCAGGCACCACTATTTCATAGTGACCATACGGGACACTCGTAACTGTCTTTATGTCAACTTTATGTTACAGGTCCCCTTCCATTCTTCGTATACCGTACAGCATCGTCAGTGGGGTGAGGCCTAACCTAAGCTCTGGAGCCAACTGAACGGGCTAAGACCCACGGCGCACAGCAAGTAGGTGGCAGGCCCCGACGATAGGGCTGGTTATGGCACGTTGACGCAGATTGAAGTACTTGATGCTAAACCCTAACCCCCAAAACCGTAAACGGTTTAGGGTTAAGTACGTAACATAACCCTAAACCCTAGCCCCTAAACCCTAAGCGGTTTTACGATTATGTATCGCGCGTGATGTTGGGTTTAGGCTTGGCCGAAGCCTGCTACAGGCCACTGACCTCCCCCCGTCAAGTGTGGCCGGGCCTTTTGAAGCTGATAGGTCTTATTTTCTCAAGGTTCCGGTTTAGGGGTCTAGGGTTTCGGGGTTTCGGTTTTGGGGTTTGGGATGTAGCCTTTAAGGGGGTCCATGTACCCATGTGGTATATACCTTGGCCTGACAGGTACTTTCGGGGCAAAGTATCTGCCATACGAGTACATGGACCCTTAGGCTTGCGAGCCTAGAACAAGCAACGTACGCCACCTACAAACCGTGAGGCCCTAAGCCCTGTAGACCTCAACCTTGAACCTCGAATCAAAAGTGCCAGCAGTCCCGCACATGAAAGCCCCGTAAAACCCAGACAGTCAAAGGCGAGAGACAAAAACAGTTAAATCACAGCGCCTCTAACCCTAAAAATTGAAAGTCCGTAAACCCTTACATATTTTACACTAAACCCCTAAACCCTAAACCCCTAAACCCTGAACCCCAAACCCTAAACCGTTTACATCTTAAATATCGCAGAGAACGCTTTGGTTTCCTTGTCTTCCGAGGCCTTGCCCTTTGGCGCAGGCAGCTGGGGGAGAGTCCCTTATGGGTCAAAGCCTACCCCTGGGGCTCCCCAAAAAAGGCCCAAGTAGCTGATTTTTATATGGGGTTTCCGAAAATAGGGGATCCTACTATAATACCCTAAATAGTAGAATCCTTATTATAAGGACCCCCAAATAAGGCACCCTATTTATCTTATTGGATGTAGACTCAACTTTTCAACCTTTGGGGTTCTTATAAGGCAGTCGATTCTGAAAGTTTCAACTTTTGTTTCCTTGGGCTTTGGGCCAGTGAGTTATATCGCTTTTAGACCCCCAAAAGTAGGTACTATTTGTATACTTGGAGCCTTAAGGTTACTAGTCTGAAGGGTTTGCGGGTGCGCCTCCAAACTGGTGTGGGGCTTGCAGGGTCCCACGCGCACTTCTCAAGTAAATCCAGGGGATCTTGCTGTGATTGTAGGGTGTTTGTGTGTAAATTCGGCGTCTGGATTCGACAAGCACCTCATACTGCCTTCGTGATTGTAGCACTGGGTTACTGGGTTAGGCCTGTCAGGTTTAGGGGCCAAGGGGTCTGTCGTTGCCCCTGTCTCTCTCTCTCTCTCTCTCTTTGCTCAATCCCTCCCTCGCTCCCTCCCTCACTCTCACTGTATTGTGACTCTCCCTCTCAATCTCACTCTCACTGTCACTCGCACTCACTCGCACTCACTCGCACTCACTCTCACTCTCCCTCTCCTTCTCGCTCTCACTGTCACTCTCACTCTCTTTCTCACTCTCTCTCTCTCTCTCTCGCTCTCTCTCTCTCTCTCTATCTCTCTGTCTCTCTCCCTATCTTTCTCTCGGAGCACAGAGCATTCATGTCATCTGGCAGTTTAAACTTCCTCACCTGCACCTGCTGCCCATGGCGGCATTATCCTCAAACCCTGTGCTCCCGTCTGTTTCCGACACCGTGAGCAGTCACCGACTGAAGCAGCTTCCAGAAGGTAAGGGCCTGAATAACCTAAATACTATACGGTTTAGGGTTTAGGGAATGGGGTTTTGGGATACAATAGAGTGATTGCGGCAAACCCAGCTTTACTCATGTGGGCTTTGCTGCGCTTTCTTCTGATATGCATGCTGTTGAAGTCGCTACTCCCAATTGGCACGTGCATTATGGCAAATGTTTTGCGGCTGTGTAGTTGCGGTGTTGGGGATTCACACGAGAAGCATGACAAGCATGCAGGAGCGGAAAATGGGCCGGACACAGCATCACAGAAATCTAAATATATACATTGGTGCTTTCTCTGCGCATCTGGTTGGTGGTGGGTGTAATTCGAGGATGCGGCTACTGTTTGTCGTTGGCTTTGAGTGTATGTTCAGTGGTGCGTGCAGATGGCATTTGGGGCCAGGGGATGCGGCTACTGTTGTTTCGCTGGCTTTCACAGTGGGTTGAAATTAGTTATGTTAGTTAGCAAGTGGTAAGTCCACTTATAAGAGGACTTATGTTACTTATGATATAGCAGTTGCAACTTACTTATAACTAGATTAGGCAAGTAGCA
>BGNK01005013.1:0-44016 GCA_003297005.1 Symbiodinium sp. clade A Y106 | reverse complement strand
CCGAACCCCAAAATGAGACCCTCATCACCGCACTTTCTTGCACCTTGAGCCACCGGTCGTGTGGCGTTTCATCCTTGCGCAGGGGCCCATGCTCACCTGCACATGCCGGCACACCTGCAAGGTTGATGGGTTCGGGGTTTAGGCCTTAGGGCTTTAGGGCTTACACGCTGGCACCGGGCACAAAGCTTGATGATGTGTCCAAACCCCCAACCTAAACCCTAAACCCTAAACCCTGAAACCTAAACCCCAAACCTAAACCCTAAACCCTAAGCTGGAGAAGCCCAAGAGCTTGAAGAGACGACCTCGCGCACCTTCCGGAGAGAAGTTGCTCGCCGTTGTCGGTGCTTAAGATTATTTGTTGCGGGTTTACCGTTTGGGCTTTCGTTTTGGAACGCCCTTTTACTCTCGCTGCCGGTTTGAGATTCAGGTTGTTGGAGTTTAGGACTTTGATATTTTGGGTTGGTTTGTCTATATACGTGTGTATGTAGATACATAAGTAAGTACTCAGTACTCATGGACACCCACAGATTCAAGGAAAGCGGATGCTTTATGGTGCTTGATAAGAGGCTCACAAGAGCTGCATAAGGGCTTGTTGTAATTGTTCGCCACAAGGAGTCGGCAGACCCTCAATCAATGCAGGCCTCTGATCAAGTAAACCCCGTCTCTTTAACGGCCCTAGTACAAGCATCCATATTACAATCCTTACGGGTTTAGGGTTTAGCGCTTGTATTTAGCGTAGCGTTTGCTTGTGTCTTGAGGGGGCGGGACCGGGCCCGGGGGGGTCGTGAGATTCTCGGAACAACGGCCAATTCCGCGATACTTTGAATCAGGTACCAGTGGTGTTCGAAATCCTTTTGCAGCCAGGCCTCTTGAGGTGTTCTTCGAAATCCTGAACTGCTCAAACCCTAAACCCTTTTTGCTACTGGAAACCTTAAACCCTGAACCCTAAACCCCTAAACCCTAAACCCTAAACCCTAAACCCTAAACCCTCTAAACCCTAAACCCTCTAAACTGTGAACCCTGAACCCAGAGCCTGCATACTCCACGTTCGGTTCATCTTTGATGATCTTCTCCGTGGAGCTCAACTTCCCGACTTTCCTTCGCACGTGTTGGGTACCCTCGACTTTGGCTTCAGGGGTTTAGGGGTTTGGGGTTTAGGGTTTAGGGGTTTAGGGTTTTAGGGTTTAGGGTTTAGGGTTTCGGGTCGAGGGCTTGCCATGCTAGGGTTTGTGGCAAATAGAAGAAACAAGGTGCGTTTTGGCAGGAGTTTAGGCCTCAGCCCTTAAAGGAATAGAATTTGGGTGGCTTGGCCGCCTTATGCGGCGTAGAGTGTTAAAGAGACAGGCTGGCTGTCACGGCTCATCGACATGAGACTGAAGCCTTGTCGCAAGATACGATCGCCCACGTGCTATTCCACTGCAAACTCCCTAAACCCCAACACCTACGATGCGTGACATATTTCAAAGGACTGTGCGGCCTTGCTCCCAGCGGAGAACTCCAGGTGCTGTGAGGTTAGCTGCTGCTGACCATAAATCCAAGCCCCTAACTCCTAAACCCTAGTCCCTAAACTTTAAACCTCAAGCCTTAAGTCTGAAATCCTAACCTATCTAACTCATAGTGATACAGCTAGAATCGCTAGAAATGCTCCTTCGTCTCGTCCTGCCCCTGCTACTTTGACCACCGACCGCCGGCACGACTGCTTTGGGGTTTCAGGTTTAGGGCTTGAGGATTTAAGGGTTGGCGCTCAGCCTCGGACAATCCCGGCGAGGATTTTGGTCAGAACTCAGCTTGGTTGAGGGGTTCAGGCTTCAGGGTTTAGCACACTGCGACCACTTGCGACGACCACTAGTACAACAACTGCTCGAGTTCTTGCCAAGTACTGTGTCTCCCGAACACGGTTCCTGGGCGGTGGATGGGAATAGCAACCCTAAGCCCTTAACCTGAAACGAAATCCTATATAAACCCTAACATGGAGGGCACATGGAAGCGACAACAAGCGCGTGCATCCAAGGTACTTTGCGTTGCCAATGCCAAGCCTTGGGCATGCCGGATTCCCACTTGGAGGCCCTTTTGACTTAGTAAGTAGGGTTAGTAAGGTGGGTTATGGGGGATTATAATAGGGTTTGTAGGGGATACTAAGTAGACTTACTAAGTCAAAAGGGCCTCCAAGCAAGGTTGCATAGAAGCATCTATTCCCCAAACAGCTGGTAACTATGTTTACGTTTCGGGTAATGTAGGAACTTGATGAAGAAACTCCGGTCCCAAAAGCCCCAAAATACGAGCATCCAGATCAAGAGCCCTAATAAAGACCCAAGGTCCCGAGGCTTCTTAATCAGGTTCCCATATTACACTAAACTAAACCCGGAACCCTAAACCCTTTTTGCACAGGCTTGTGTGAATCCCGCCTGGATATGTCGCGCCTGTTCTCTGAACAAGGCCAGACACAGAATGAAATCACTGACATAGAACTGATGAGCCTTTCATGCTACCCTAAACCCTAAACTCCTTTTCGCAAACCCGTACTGAGGCCGATGCGTGTGACGGGAGAGAGCATTCTCCGAACAGCTCACGGCAACAACCCTAAACCCCTAAACCCCTAAACCCCTAAACTCTAAACCCCTAAACCCCCAAATCCCTAAAGCCCTAAACCCCTAACCCCTAAACCCCAAACCCATACGATTCGGTTACTGTATCCGGGAATTTTTGTGGGAAGGGCGGCCGACTTGGGGGGGCCGGAAACGCCCCATCAAGACTCTGCCAACTTCTCAACCCCAAAGACTCCAATATCTTCGGTACTGCCCCCACACAGTAACAGTCTATAATAGGGCTACTAATAAGGTCCTAATATATCCATATTATGAATATTATCCAACTGTTACTTAGTGGGGGCAGTACCCAACCAATATCCCCTAATTAAGGAATGTTGCTTGAGGGATCCCACTATCATGTAATGTTAAAGTATATTCCTGAATTACGGGATATTGGAGTCTCTGCGACTGTTTTTTAAGGGAACCCGACTACGAAACCTTGTTGCTTTATCAGGGCTATTTATAATCGATGCTAATCCTAATGCTTTGGGGTTACAGGACGAGGGTTTGTTAATCAGGTTAAGACTTGGGGTTAGAGCGACAAATGGGTGCACATAGGGCTTAGGCTTAGGTTTAGCTCCAAAGTTCAGTTCGGGCACATTGACAAACCAAGGCCTCAGATTGATTGTTGTTTACCGAGACCTTAAACCCATTCTTTAGGCCCGGAAACCCTGAATCACTGATCCCCAAACCCGTAACCTCAAACGATTAAACCGTATCCTGGCTTTAAGGGTATGAGGTCTTACATCCTCAACTGCGAAACCTCTAGACTATCCTGTAACCTCTAAAGCCTGCAGCGAAGGCTAAATCCCTCAAAAGCGAACCCTAAATGCCAAGGCGTTTAGCTCTCTTCTTTTGGCAAAGCCCTGTTAAGTAGCTGCATTCTGTAGAGAAAGATTGCTGGGGCACGGTAGTGCTGCGTTCTTGCTTCTGCTGGGGTCTTGGAGGGCTTTTCTTCTTGCATGGCCAGGACATGCCAGGACGATATCTCGCCTTTTCTTACAGGGCGTTTCAGCACTCGGGTCCTTAGCTTCTCAGAACTCGTATACCTGCGTTAAAAAAAGCCCTAAACACAATCTATGAAGCCCTCTGCAGCCCTAAACCCTAAAACTCGTATGCCCTCTGGTAAGAAACCGTTAGGGCTCGTCCGACTTCCGGTTGGATCAATGCTTAGGTTTAGTGCGTAGGCGGTGTAGGGGTTTAGGGTTCGGGTTTCGGGTTTAGGGGTTTGGGATGTGGGCTTGAGGCCCCAAACCACGGAACTTAGGAAGCAGATTGGGCGAGGAGTTCAATTAGGGGTTTAGGGTTTAGGGTTTAGGGTTTAGGGTGTTTCGGTGCTCACACTCGGACTCTCCAGGCGAGGCATGCAGGTTAAGGTCTTGCTTGACAATGGTACCGCGAAGACGAGTTGCACCCTCAACCGTACACCCTGAAACCCCCAGTGCTAAACTGCAAACAAGCCACTGAAAAACCCTCATAATTAAACCCCCAGAACCCTCGTAAATTTAAGCCTGTATACCACATACAAACCTTTACAAAGTCGGATACGAGATTCGAAAGGCCCAATACAAACCCAGTACTGAAATATACAACCCCTTTCTACACTCCCAAGAACCATTCTAAGATCCCTTAACCAATTCGAAACTCTGCTAGATATAAGTGTAGTTACCTTACCCCATAACCCTAGTTTCTAAGTCCCATGATCCTCCAAGTGATGGGCACACAGTTCCAGTTCTGCCCCTACTATAGGACTTTAGGGCCTTGCGAGGTCCCAAAAACCATAAAACTTTGTTAAACTTTTAGCCCCCTTATTATAGTCCAGATAGAAACCCAAAAAGTTAAAGTGCTAAGAGCCAACAAGAAGAATGCCGAGAAATAAGGATTACTTGGACCCTTGCTTGGAGGATCATGGGACTTAGTAAGTCAGGTTATAAGTACTTTAATTGGAGTTACAAGTAGCCATAAGCATAGTTACCTTACTTACAACCCTAGTTACTAAGTCCCATGATCCTTTAAGTGGGGTTCTGCTGCAGCCGCGGAGCCCCGACTTCGTGTTCACGCTCTCCATCAGCCGGTTTCTGCCAGACGTAAGAGGCTTCAGATTGCGGGTTTAGGGTTTCAAGTTTAGGGGCTTTGGGTTGGGGGTTTAGGGTTTTGGGGCCTAGGGTTGCGGGTTTAGGGTTTGGGATTTCGGGTTCGGGGTTTCAGGTTTAGGGGCTTGGGGTTGAGGGTTTAGGGTTAGGATTCAGGGTTTACCAGAACCTACCAGAACCTACCTTTTGTAGGGTCCCTATAAATCCCATATTGGGGTCCATAATCAGAACCTGAAGAAAAGTAGGGTTTAGTAGAGATCCCAATACGCCTTACTTAAAGACTACCCCTGAAATCAGAAGGGGCTGCATCTTATGATTTAAGCTATATTGGGCTCTCTGTTCAGATTCAGGGTTTAAGATTTCAGGTTTAGGGGCTTAGGATTTCAGGTTTAGGGGCTTAGGGTTGAGGGTTAAGGGTTGAGGATTTCAGGGCTTAGGGATCAGAGATTTAGAGTTTCGGGCGTAGGGGGTGTCGGGTTTAGGATTTCAGGGTCGAGGGATCAACGCGTGCACAGGGAGGCTGATCGAGTTGTACAAGAGTTCGTTTCCCCCAGGTGGCTCTGCAAGTTTCTAGGGCACCCTGCCTTGCGAGCGGCATCGTGGGAGCTGCCAGCTTGCATCTCAGGCCTAGCCTTCTCCAGTCGCAGTGAACTTCTCCATCTGAATCTGAATGCTTTGATTTCTCCTGTGCGCTTCTATCCGGAGCTGGTCTGTGTGCTGCTCCTTCTTGGAATCTGCATCCGAACTCTCTGCACCCAGGATCCTGGGTGGTTCATTGGTTGCAGGGAGTCTTATCAGATGTTGAAGGGGGCTTCACGGTCGTCTATGTGTGTGCAAAGATTTTTCCTGCGTTTCGAAGACTTTGGAGTTTAGAGATTAAAGCTTAGAGCGGGGTTAGGGTCTGTAAAGCCTCAAGGATGGCCAGCCAAACCCTAGAAGACTCCCAATATGCTTTAAGAAAGGAATATGCCTTAAATTACAGTAGGATCCCTACTCTGATTTCAGGAATATTCCTGAATCAAGAGGCTCTGGGAACCCCAAACCCTAAAATCTATAGATCCCTAAAAGGAACCCTTAAGGATCCCTTAGAGACCCCTTTAAAGGGATATATCGGCGTCTCTGGGAAGCTTCGAGTAGGGCTCAAGGCTCCGGGCGCCTTCGGGTACCTAAGGGCGTAAGTCCAAGGCTCCGAGGGGTCGGATGGCTTCGGGTACTTAAGGGCTTAAGGGTTTAGGGTTTAGGGTTTAGGGTTTAGATGTAGGGTTACAGGCTAGAGGTCTGACAAATCAGTCATATAACCGCTAAACGCGCCCAGACAATGATGATGCAATGCAACCTCCAAACCCTGCTTCGGATCGGACGTATGGGTGGCACAGCTTGAGTAATAGAACTGACACAACTTTGAGCTTTAGGGTTCACCTGCTTGGGACGACTTATGAACTACTTACTAAGTCCCCTGATCCTTCAAGTGGGGCCCTCCTCTGAGTCACGCATGGGGCAAAGGAGAAATGCCTTTAGGTCTTCTATAGTGTAGGAGCCTGAATAATTAGAATAAGCTTTGGGGGCCCATTATTCTATAATTATAATAAGGAACCCCCCAAATAGCGTAGGTAATTATTTAGGCCCCTACATTAGGCACGGCATGGCCTTGATGCTGTTGGATCCACTTCGTCGGACTGTTCAGCTTGCCTCCGCTCTGGAACGAGTGCCCTTTCAGATGGGCTGGGGGATTACACCTGAGGTCTAGGCCTGAAACAACCGTGGTACGGCTGATGGACAAAATCCTGCATGACCTTAAGGACTCTAAACTACGGGAATTATGGTATATTCCTTATAATGGGTAATGCAGGATTTTGTCCATCAACCGTAGTATTGCTATTCTGCGTTTAATGGCTCAAGGTCTGGGGCCCAACACCTAGCAATGGAAATATCAGCGCAAATCCTGTTGCTGATAAGAAGAGTGGCAATGCTGTGGATACACAATACCGACACGGCGGCGAACACCAACGATGATACTGCAAGTACTAATACTAGTACTCCTGGCGCAGTAGTAGTCGTCGTCGTAGTAGTAGTGGCACTAGTAGCCGTCGTAGTGATAGTAGTTGTTGTTGCGGTTGTTGTTGTAGCGAACACCGTAGTCGTGGTCGCAGTCGAAGTCGCAGTCTCGTAGTCGCACTTGCAGCCGCAATCGTAGACCACTAGCAGCAGCAGCAGCAACAGCCCTAGCAGTATAGTAGCAGTAGCAGTAGCGGTAGCAGTGGCAGGAGTGGAAGAAGGAGTTGGAGTAGGAGTGGAAGAAGGAGTGGGAGTAGGTAGGAGTAGGAGCAAAAGGAGTAGTAGTAGTCGTCGTCGTCGTCGCGGTGGTGGTAGATGTGGTGGTGGTACACGTGGTGGTGGTACACGTGGTGGTAGCGGTCGTGGCCGCGGTCGCGATAGTAGTAGTAGTAGTAGTAGTAGTAGTGGTAGTGGTAGTGGTAGTGGTAGTGGTAGTGGTAGTGGTAGTAGAGTAGTAGTAGTAGTAGTAGCAGCAGCAGTAGTGGTAGTAGTAGTGGTAATAGTAGTAGTGGCAGTAGGGATAATAACAGTAAGAAAGAATGACCTAAACAGCCGTTGTCGACGGCGTGGTTTTTTGTGCAGTTCAACACACTGTACTTCTTAGGCTGCTTTGGCTTCTTCTTTTCGTTAAACCTGCGGTGGCTCTTCTCTCAACGGTGCTTGCCTGCTAGCTCTAACGCAAAGAGTTCTTGGCATTCTTCCACAAAGCATATATTGCTATGGAAATGGTGATGTGTGTTCCTGCCCGCAGGTCCCTGGTCTTGGGTTTCAAAATCACTCAGAACCAGAAAACAGTTAACAAAGAAATTGCCGCAAAGTCTTGCCAAGAACAGACAACTGGATCCGACTCTGCTTTCACCGAGATGCCACGACCCAATCCGTAACGACTCCCAACTGCCCCTGCGACAAACCCCGAGGAGCTTAAACACTAGGATAAGATAGCAACAGCAGCGATGATCGCCATCATCGCCTTTCAGAAATGACACAGTATCAAAGACTTGTATAAACATAGACCCGAAACCCTGAACCCTAAACCCAAAACCCGAAACCCTTAAAAGCCCTTGACGGGCAAGTGTCATCGGCTCCGCCATGAAGGAGACTTCGTGAACTTGTGCAGGAGGCGGAAGCGGATCCAAGCACTCTTCGACTAGCCTCAGCTGAAGGAATCTAGGGTTGCGGCGCTCACACTCGGACAATCCAGGCGAGGCAGTTGGTGCGGTGTCTGACAGGTGAGACTAATCTAGGGTTTAGGGGCTTAGGGTTTACGGCTGTCGGCGTTGAGGGTTCTAGGGCTGATGATTTAAGGCGTTGGTGCTCAGGGGGCTTTCGGGTTGTCCTCATCCACTTGGCTGACCAGGTCGCTCTGGTTAAGGTTTTGATTTGGAGCGCCTTTTCCGTCCGACTGAATCTCAAGCCTCCGAACCCGCATTGCGGAATGCAAGACCATACCTAAGGGTTTATGGTTTGGGGGTTTTGCGCTGTGCGACGTGCGGCGGCACGATTTCGGAGCCCCATATCCTATACGCGCGAAGCTATAAAACCGAACACCTCAACTTCAGGCGAGAACATGCGACAATGGGGGAAAGCCACATGTTCTGAACCAACGAGCGTCCTCCTGCATCACCCTGCACAAACCGGCACTCTGGAATTCACAAACTGGTCCTGACCTTTGGCGAAAAATTCATCCAACATCTTAAGGCACACGTGCTTCAGGGTTTGGGGTTTAGGGCTGCATTCCCAATCCAGGGGGCGTCGGCTGACGTGGCTTCATCATGCAGCCTAGCTGGTGCTCGCCATATGAGCCTGTCAAACACTTGTCATGTAGGATTTCCTTAGTCTCCCTTTGTGCGTCATGATACAAAAACCCTGAATAGCCACTAATACACCATTCTTCAACGTTCGGATTACAAGATATAAGCATAAGAAAAATACGCCAAAACCCTGCGTCCATTATGGAGGCCCCGGTAGTACTTGCATCACGTGACATCACGCTTGAAACAGGAACTTCAACCGACATCTCCGACGTATGTTGGAACGATCCCCGCCAGGCCCACCACGTCCAGCTTAGGTTTGCAGGTTAGGGTTAATTGTGTACATGGGTTTGGGGTTCAGGACTTGGGGTGCTTCGAGTTTGGAAGGGTTTAGAGTTTCGGCGCTCACTCTCGGACTTGTTTAAGGCTTAGGGTTTAGGGTTTAGGGGCTAGGGCTTAGGGTTTAGGGTTTAGGGGCTAGGGCTTAGGGTTTACATGGCTTGAGCTAAGACTCTGGGTTGACAATTCGACGACGGTGGAATGTTCCGGTCCCAATCCACTTTCGGGTTTAGGGTTTAGGGTTCCGGGTCCGCTGGTTAGCCGATTCACGGGCCCGCAACATGTCATATCATGTTCTAGAGCTTTCTCACGACCAGGTGCTCTGCCCAGCCTTGTGCGCTATCCGATACAGCTTTTCGTGCCATGGGACGTATTCTGCACGGATGTCTAGTGCATCATGTTGTACTGCCCTGTGGTCCGGCCCAATCACCTCCTGGTTGCTTCGATCTTACATACTACAAACTGACCGTTATGGCCGTCATACTGTATTGCACATGTTGCCGTGTGTTCCATTGCACTCATACAACTTCATGCAACAACTTTGCGTATAATTCGATAGACGGACAGGTGCACACGTAGATGGATAAACAGATAGAGTGACAGGCAGACAGACACACAGACTGAGACCAAGATATCTGTATGTATATGTGCCTGTTTATCTCTATATCCGTACACCTATATGCCTAGATGTCCTTGCATCTATGTACCTGTGTACCTAGGTGCCTAAATATCAAGATCTACATCTGTATCTATACCTATGTCTGTACCTATATCGGTATCTGTATCTGAACGTGTGCATGTTATTTGTAACAGCATATAGTAACAGATGTAGATATGTGTATGTGTGCATCTATAGGTACATTCTTACTACCCCTATAAGCCACAGAATTGAAAGGTTAAACACAAGAACCCCAAAAAGTTTAAAGGCTGGGTATTGGGAATCTAAGTATTCGTAAAACCCAGCACCCTAAACCCAAAAGGGCGCCTTGGCCAGGCATGGCAGGCTCGGCCAATGTTGTCTCTCTCGGGCACGAAGCGGCCAAAATGCGCTCGAAGGCGTCCTGGAGGGAACTCAACAAGGGGTGGCTCAGGGTTCCTTTAAAGTGTAGAGGGCTACAGCAAGGCGTATTACAAGGGTTTAGGGGTTCATGGTTCGGGGTTTAGGAGATAGGGTTCGGCGTTTAGGAATCAGGGTCAAGGCTAGCGTTTGAAATAAGGTTTAGGGTCTGGATGTTAGGGTTTAGGGTATGAAGGTGCCTGGGAGTTCTTGGGGTGGAAAGCTTCCAGGGGTCAGGATCTGGGTTGCAGCAGTGCTGGCAGTACTGTTTCAGGATCCTCGGCGGCTGTAAACCCCACACCCAAACCCCAAGCCATCCCAAACCCTCAACCCTCAACCCTAAGCCCCTCAGAAAGAGGCAACAGCAATTCCAACTTGCGGTTCAACATTCATGAGGCAGCTCCCCAACGAATGGGGACCAGTGTAGGGGCCTTGATAACTGGTGTTTAGGGTGTTGGGCCGTTTTGGTTTGAGGCTTTAGGCCCTTAGGCGTTTGGGGTAAGGTATACTATAGTGATAGCAGGGGCTGGAAGGAAAACGTTACAAATTCTTCCTACACCTTCTTGTACCACCCCCTGACTGAAACCCTGAAACTCTAGACTCTAGACAGCCAACAAATCTCCAGGGAGCAGGCTGCCCTAAAACGGGAAACAATAGTTTGGAGTTTAGGATTTTCCAACAGTAAGCGTATAAATAGGGTTTTGGTGGTTCGTTATTACTATAATTCTAGCATAACATTCCCCCAAACCATCCTAATTATTCAGGTCCCTAGATTAGGGTGCGGGCTTCTCAGCTTGGAGCAGGGTTGTTTTCGTTCGCAGCTTCTGTAGTTCAGGGTGGATTATGGTTTAAGGTTCAGCTGAAGGGCACCCTAAACCCTAAACCCTAAACCGTTGAAGGTTCAGAACTTTCGGGTTTAGGGTTTGGGGCTTTCAGGGTTGAGGGTCACACACTTGCGAGAAGTTTCCGGGTCGGCTTGTGATTGCTGAAGCACCGGGAGATTCATACCACTTCGTTATCGAAGAATGAGGGCCTGTGCAATTTAAGCAAGACTGGCTAAAAGACTTTAACTTTAAGCAGAAGCCCTACAGTAGATGGCGGAATTCCCCTCAATTCATTTAAGATTATTGGGCTCTCTGGAAGCTTGGCAATGTCTGTTTTTGCGTTGGGGTGCTGCGTGGGCTCCTGCAGCGGGGCAGGAACGACCCGCAAAACGGGGACCCTCTTATGTTTAGATCCCCCACATAGGTCCCACAACGTAGCCGGGGTCCTGCACTAACCGCAGCAACTCTGCCTGCTCTTGGGCCACGACATGCTGCAGGTCCTGATCAGGGTTTGGGGTTTAGGGTACTGCGAAACTCTGCGGCTGCATCTTGGTTTCGGTCGTTCAGAACTTAGGTTAGGGTTTAGGGTTTAGGGTTTAGGGTGTATAGAAATTGTTAAGGGTTTGGGTGCCAAAAACGTTTTGAGCGAAACGTTTTGAGCAGGTTTTCTGACTGAAACCTGATTTTGGAAAATTTGGTGCTGGGCTGGCCCGGGGCTGGGACTGGGGCTGGGGCGGGTTGAAACCTCATTTTGCAAATGCTGGGGCTGGGGGCTGTGGGGCTGGGGCTGGGGCTGGGATTTGAAGTTGGTGGAGTTTTGCGACTGCAAATTGATTTGAATTTGGCTGGGTTGGGTTGGGTTTGAAAGTGAGGGTTTAGGGGGCTCGGTTGGGGCTGGACTGGCTGGGCTGGGTTGGGAAGGGAGCGGGGCGGGGGCAGGAGTTTTGCGACTGGAACCAGATTTTCTGAAGTTGGGTTTTGCGACTGGAAACTGAATCGAATTTGGTTTTTGTGACTGGAACCTGGTTCTGGGTTGGGTTGGGCTTGAAATTGACGGTTTAGGGCGCTCAACGGAAGCAATGACAAGCAATTTCAATTTATTTCTTTCTTGAGGGTTTAGGGTTTAGGGTTTAGTTTTGCCTGGAAACTTGCAAGCGAATACAAGAACAAATACGAGGCCACGTTCCAGAATCCCCGCAAGATCCACCCTGATCCGGAACCCCCAAAATAGTATAGGTACTTAATTTGTTTAGGCCCCTACCCAGACCTACTAACCCTACCTTTTTTGTAGGTTCCTATTATAAACCCTAATATGGGATTTATAGGGACCCTACAAAAAAGTAGGTTCTGGTAGGTTAAGCTATATTAGCACCACAGTCCTCCATGGCTCTGACAGGAGCGGGCCGGACGCCGGCTGGCAAAGTGGGCTCCGCTTTCTCGGTTGTAGCGTTCTGGGTTTAGGACCCTACAGTGAACCCCAGAAAGTTGGAACATGGGTGTAGGAGGATTTGTGCTAGGATCCCCTATACTCTACCTTAAGGGCATGAGGATATTGATGTTCCAACTGGCTTCTACTATAGGCTGAACCCTAAACCCGAAGCCCACCGCTCAGGTGTGAAAACCTACAAGGCGAGTCTGGCAGCCAGGTCCTTCAATGCTCGATGCAAAAAACCCTAAACCTTAAAACACTAGGCCTGAAGCAGGTCTTCGGCCCCCTAAAGCCTAGACCCTAGACCCTAAACCCTAAACGCTAAATCCTAGACCGTATAATTAAACCCTGTGAGACCATTATGCACCCAAAGACGCGTGGCACAAGGAGCCTGGCTGGCTCCTCACGGTTGTTAAAAACCCCACCGCCGGAGTCACGCCAGGATTCCGCGTCGCAGAGTTCGCAACGCTTGCAGCCAGGTTGAGGGGTCTTGGTTGCACGGTACATAAGGGGGCGAATCGGTGGTCTACGCGTTTTCCGGCATTGGGCTGCCAGGTTGATAGGAAAGCTCCGTGGCGCGCTGCGTCAAAACCATCTATACCGTTTGAGCCACGGATCTGCGTGCGGGAGATCAGGTCGTGACCCCAAGTTTTGCTTACAGCCAACGTGCCAGAGCTCGACCCTTGTTCTGTGATCGGCGGGCCGAAGCTTAACTTATGTTTGCAGTCTAGGATTTGGGGTTTTGGGGCTTAGACAGTAGGTGTGGGGCTCCAAAGGCTGCGAGGGTGGACAAAGAAACGTCTTAAACTCTAAACCCTGAACCCTGACCCTAACCCTAAACCATAAAAAAACTAAACCCTAAACCCAAAACCTTAAACCCTTTTTCCTAAACCCGAAACCCTTACCCTAAACCCATAAACTTGAACCCTAAACCCTAGGAATCCCACCGGGGGTACCATGGGAACCCGATTAAGAAAATGCCGATCCCCACTCAAAGGCTCATGGGACGTAGTAAGTAAGGTTATAAGTAGGTTATAATTAGGATAACCCCACTTAGGGGATTATAACCCAATTAAAACCTACTTACTAAGTCCCATGATCCTTTAAGCATTTCTGCGGGGATTCCAAATTAACAGGTTCTATTAAGTTTTTGAACCGTTCGAATGAATATTGGCAGTAATGTTCAGACTAGCATTAGTGCTAGTTTTGGTATTAGCATTAGCATTAGTACTATCATAAGTATTAGCATCAGTTATAGTTCTCGTATAGGGTTTCGTTCTAGTATTAGTATCAATCTTAGTATTAGTCTTCGTATTCGCATAAGCATTAGAACTAGCATTGGCATTGGTACTGGTACTACGGTATTGGTATTGGCATTGGTATTGGTATTTAATACCAATAGTTAGTCGTAGCATGACTAGCATCAGTCTTGGTATTAGTGTTAGAATCAACATTAGAATTAGCATTCGTACTAGCCAGCTAATTTTAACACCGGCTCGTCGTTAGAAAATGCTTTAAACGCTCTGCGGCCGCCGTCCTCTTGGCACGCAGGAGTCTCTCTTACAACCCTGAACCGCTGAACAGAATCCTCCTCATAGAGTCCTTATCGCAGAACCCTAGCAGCAACCCAAAAAGAACCCGTCTGATAGTAGCCCTTATAACCCTCATAGATCTGAACATCACGCAACCCACGCGCGAAATCGGGGTCTCCTCGCACAGACGACTAAAGCCTCTCATTAGGCACAATGGTTTAAGATTCACTGAAATACACGAAACATGTTCGCCGCAACACGACATTTTTCGCAGCTAATCTCAGGGATCCCCCAGTGAGCCCCGCAAGGCCAGCATCATGAACATCACCGGCAGGCAGTGCGAAAACCCACATGAACATGACGTTCAGGGCGGTTCAGAAACGAAGCCTCCGTGATGCTCATGATGCTCTCTCCATGCACTTCAAACGGAGCTGCTGATATCTGCCCACGAGTTGGCGATGATCCTCATCATGCCGGCACCTTGAAATACGTGGGGGCCCCACTTCGCGCCCAAGCCATCGGCAACAAATCGTACTTTGCAGCACTCGGGCACCGCGTTGTAGTTTTTTTGGCCGTTCCTGCACCCGGAAACCCACGCTTGCAGCCTGCAAGTCCATACCCAAACGCTTCCTAAAATCGTTTCATTCAGCATTACCCCTTTCCAATGAACCCTGCTAGAAGTGCAAGCGTACGTTTCTATTCTTGAAGTCTTGCTGGCATCTTAAAGCCCGGCCCTTATCCTCAATCTTCGGTCTGACTTCATCGGGCCCAGAACTCCTAATGTAGGGGACTGGATAATCGAAACATGGCATTATATTGTAGGGTTCTGTCTGCTACTTGTTTGCAATCCCCACCATACGAAAACGTGAGGTTAAACCCCATACAAGCTCCGTGTTCAACCTTAGATAAAAACTAATGAAAATCATTCAACGCCAGAAAAATCGTAAACCCTCAACCCTAACCCCTGAACCCTATATCAAGCCAACACTCCGAAGGTCAAATATTGGGACCTAAATAAGTAGGACTTGCGGGTCTATTTTCGTCTTGACTTGTTACGGATTCTAATAGACCCCCAGAGTAGTTCTGTTGTAGCTATTGGGGGTTCGAAGGAAACCCTAAACCCCTAAACCCTAACACTCGGAAAAAGATTACCTAACTTCATTCAATCAGCATCCCTAGGTTCCCGACGAATTCTCCACGACCTGGGTTTTGTTTGGGCTGTAGGGTTTCAGGTTTGGGAATTTAGGGTGTCGATCTTCACGGGCTTTAGTGTTTGGAGTTTATCGCTCCTTTTGGAGTACAATCATGCCAGTAAGGGGTACTATAACGGTTCTAGAGTTTGGGGTTTTGGGTTCTAGGATTTGGAGATTAGGTTTGAGGGTGCAGGGCTCAGGGATGCAAGGTTGTTGTTGCTTGGGTTAAAGCTTTCAAGGATTTAGGGCTTTGGGCTTCGAATACTCGCCTCTTTATGCTGCGCTTCGATTTAGGACCCTTACTATACTCCCGAACCATTTAATCAAGCAGTATGCAGATCTTAATCTATTCAAGGCTCCACTATATGATTGGGAACATATGCCCTGATTGGGCACTTGAACCGTCGAACAAGAAATAATTAGCAGAACGCTCCGCAGATGTGTTGTGTCTGCGCAACCTTGAAATGTAGAGGGGTTTTGCGTCTATCGAAGCTCTAGATGGGGGTTTCCGAGAATGGGGGACCCTAATATAGCACCCTAAACCGTAGGATCCTTATTATAAGGACCCCAAAATTAGGTTCCCCTAATTTTCGGAAACTCCCAGATCTACCTTAGAGTGATGGGACTTCCCTAAGTCCGAAACTCGCAACAGCCGAAATCCGAACACCAAACTCGAAACTCCTTTTGCTAAACCGTCAACCCTAAACTTGCTACCCCAATAAGCCACGGAAATAAAAGGTTACACTTTCAAATTCCTACTAAACTACAAGAGCCCAAAAAGTTTAAAGGTTTGGTATTGGAGATCTAAGCAGACATCCTAGACCCTAACCGTGTTCCCGGTCCTCGTCCTTGCCGAGCCAACTTGGCCCCAAAAAGCCTACCCCGAAGCTTTCAGTTCAAAGGAAAATCTGCTCCCAATATGTCCCAAGCCCTTATGGTTTAAGGGCTTGGGGCTTGGGGCTTGGTTTGGGGTCTCTAGCTCCGAAACCTAATGTAGGGGTCTTAATAATTAGAATAGGGTTTTGGGGTTTCGGGGCATATTATATTATAGATATAACAAGGAACCCCAAAACAGCATAGGTAACCATTAAGGCCCCTATATTACACCCGAAATGTGAGACAGATCGTCAGGCTCCAGCTGTCGCGACTGGTGGTTGATGACCAGCAGGTCGTCGGGAATGTACCTCAGCCCGGTTCTCCCGAAGGGGGCAGAGACTTTAGGGGGTTCGAAGGTTTACCTTAACACCCCCAAACCTAACTCGAAGGAACCATACAAAGAAATCATAACAAAAAACGATACATGTCGGTTTCTCAGGGTCCAGGTACTGAAGGGCTCCTAGATAAGCATTCTTACTATAGGTATACTGCAGTGGATCCGAAAACGCCCTCACAGAACGATGGGGCTACCGCATTTCCATCCGGGCTCCTGACATCACCAAGTCCCGCTGCTTCGGGTCCCTTTTCTGGTGGAGTTTCACCTGTTTAGGGTTGCGTTTAAGGTGTGTTGTTGTTGAGCTCTTTGTGTTTTGGGGCTTTAGGGTTCAGGGTTTGGGGATGAGGGTTGGGTTTAGGGTTTGGGGTTTAGGGCGCCAAGTAGGGTTTCCAGAAGACCTATGGCATTTCTGCCCTGGAATTTATTGAAGGCCCAAACACAAAACCCGGAGTCCAACAGCCCTTAACTGAACCTTAAACCTCAGTCTCAAAGCCCTCCCAATCCGTGACGGAGTGAGGGCTCAGTATGGCTTAGGAGCTGTGATTGCCCTGCCAAATCCATGCCTCGAGAGCCGGGACTTCTAGAAGACCAAATCTTATATGGCCCCCTGCTCTAAATGCCGTCTACAAATTTGGAACCATAACAACCACGACACGAACAATCATCATGGTTCTCGTCGAAATCACGCACACCGGGAATTTTGGATGAAACCCCCTAAACCCTAAACCCTAAATCGTGAAAAGTCTAGAGGGAGGATGCTACCTGCTCGAACTGGAAGGCCAGGTCGTAGCCGAAGGCTCCATAAAGACCTGGGTAGTTCTCCAAATTAGAGCTTTGGGTTTAGGATGTAGGGTTTAGGGTTTGGGATCCTTTCTATAAGGATGCCGGACTAATTTTGGGATCTACAAACGAACCCTGAAAAGACCCCTCGAAGGGAGCCTAATTTAAAAAAACTACCCACCTAGATTCGAACTTGGGCTCGTCTTGTTGGTTGGGAGTTTACGCTTAAGGGCTTAGCGTTTAAGCTTAAGGTTTTTGGATTTGGGTTTAGGGTTTAGGGCTTAGCGACTTTTCATTTGGGGCTGAGGCTTAGAGCTTAAGCTTAAGGGCTTTTGGATTTTGGTGTTTCGACTCGCACGCTGCTCAACGCAGGCACGGCTTCATGTTTAGGGGTTCAGGGTTGAGGGCTCTAAGGCTTGAGGGCTCTGGGTTTTAGGGGTTTGGGGATTAGGTATGTTTGAGGGTTTTGGGTGTTGTCATGAGCATAATTACCGTTGCAATAGATTTGTAGCTGTTGCCAAAAAACGGATATCACGATTTCCATGAGTACAAGGTCACCAGCCCATCTTAGAAGTCGTTTTGTAAGGACTACCCCTCGGAAACTCGAACTCGGTCACGACTGCGATGGTCCTGTCACTCGTAGGACTGTTGTTCTCAAAACCCTTAACCCTAAACCCCGTTATGAATTCTGGTATCACTGCCTTAGCCGGACGTTTCGATCTCAGGGCCCAGAAGTCATGGGTAAAGATTGGGCTGTTGTAGTTGATATCTAGGGTTTACCCCATCTGGTGTCCGAACCAGTTGAGCCCTCTATACTTCTCCCTCAACCCTGCGCCTACTGGGTTCTCGTTAAGGGATTTAAGTTAAGGTACCATAATAAGGACACCATATTATTTACTATAGATCCCGATTAATTTTGGTAACATAAATTACATCCCTTAACAAGAACCCGGCCTAAATGGGCATCCTCATCGGAAGAGAACAGGTTCACCACCTGGGCAGGTCATGTGCATACTGGGCTCTTGTTAAGGGAGCTAATTTAAGTTACCATAAAAGGGATCTATAAGGGCCCCTTTAAGGAATCTATAAGGGTTCCTTTACGGGGTTTAGGCTTAGGGTTCTTAACAAGAGCCAAGAATATTGGCAGAACAAGCACAAACCCAGGGCCATCCTCGTTCTGGTGGCAACAGTCAGCGGCTACTTGGAGGATCATGGGACGTAGTAAGTAAGGTTAGAAGTACCTTAATTGGGGTTATAAGCAGTTCTTATAGGTCCTTACTAAGTCCCATGAAGCAACTGTGGGGGCTATCCAATGCCTGAACCGCAACACACTCACCTTTCTCTCTATTCAGGATATAGAAAAGGAAATCATGACAAGGAGCCCTACAAACGTAGGTCTTTACAGGCCTTGTTAAGCCTTGTTAAGGACATAGAAAACGAAACCACGATAAGCCTCGCAGGTGGACTGTTGGAACTCTTTACGGCTTAGGGTTTAGGGTTTGGGCTTTGGGTTCAGGGTGGTTCAGGGTTTAGGGTTTGCGGTTTAGGGTTCGTGCTTTAGGTTTGGGTTTTCGGGTTGGTGCTATTTATTTGAGTGGTTGTCAGAATTATGGTCCCTTTTTGGGTCCCTAATATAATACGGCACCTATTATTTAAGGTACCCAAAAAGGGACCTTAATTTCGACAACTTCCTATTTATAAGACCTACAGCCTGACGTTGTCCGAACAGCTCACATCAAGAAGGATGCGAGACACATGCAACTCGAGATCCCAGCAAAACCCTAAACCCCAAAACCCCAAGACTCTCAAACCCTAAACCCCTACAGGGGTTTAGGGTTTAGGGCTACCCCAATAGCTGAGAAAAGGACTGCGCGGATTACAGAGAAGATGGAAGGCCTCGTCTCGACAGGCTGAGGTCAGGTTTCGGTTTCGGGTTTCCGGGTTTGGGGCTTTGGGGGTTTAGAGTTTAGGGTGAACGGTTTAGGGTTTAGCATTCAGGGGTCCCGAGTTTAGGGTTTAGGAGTCGGGTTCGGAGTTTTTCGGTGCTTAGGGCTCAGTGTTTCGGGCTTAGGGAAGTCGAGGCGGTTTAGGGATTTAGGGTTTAGGGTTTAGGGTTTCGGTTTAGGGTTTAGGGTTTAGGGTTTAGGGTCCAACACCTTTGCTGTTTTCTTGAAGGGATGGGGCGGTAGTCCATGAAGACTGCTCCCCATTACAATAATTTCAACCCCGTTTACTGATTTCAGGTAAGGGGTGCATTAATCAAGGTTCTACATTGAGCCCTAAACCCCAAACCTGAAAGACAGACGAGATCAATCCCACGCAAAAAGTCCGGAGCGGGGGTATCTAGAAGCCTAGACGGGTGTACCATCCTACTGACTTACCATAGAGATCTTAGGGACTGTATTACTAACTATTCTTGGCTGATTTCTGAACCCCTCCTAAAAGTTAAACTTTTAGCCCCCATTGGGTTTCCAACTTTTGGGGCTTCTACTGTAGGGGTTTCGGGATTAGGCTTTAGGGTTTTAGGGTTTGGGGTTCGGGGTTGTCGGACTTACCTGTAACCCAACAGACCAGCCATTGCAACTGGTGACCACACCAGCTACATAACAACGCAGTTTCATAACACGGAACCTCTACTTAAAAGGATCATGGGACTTAGTAACTTGGGTTCTAAGTAGGGTGACTATACTGATAACTGCTTATACCGACTAAGGTACTTATAGCCTTACTTACTAAGTCCCATGATCCTCCAAGTACCATTGGAGGATTTTTGGTTTACAAGTAATATAGGGGCCTTAATAATTAGAATAGGGTTTTGGGGTGTAGTATACTCTAATCATAAAAAGGAACCCCCACAATAGCATTGGTAATTATGTAGGCCACTTGATGAGGGCCTTAGGAGACGACTCTGAAGTTCAGGTGATCTACACGCCCTACAGTGTCGACTCAAAGTCACCAAACGCCAGGTTTTGGTGTGGGTCGTGGTGTGTGTATTTAGGAGTTTCCGAAAATTAGGGGTACCTTATTTTGGGGTCCTTATAATAAGGATCCTACTATTTAGGGTAGTATATTGGGGTCCCCCATTGTCGGAAACTCCCATTTAGGCAGGCCTACAGGGGCACTAGCTTCAACTATTCTGGCCACTCTATGAACACACATACCCTAAACCCCGAACGCTAAACCCTAAACCCTGGGAACACACATACCCGCCGGCTCTGAATCCAGCGGCTGCGGTCAGCAAATGGCTGCTGGGTACCCGGCTGCTTGGATCTTTCTTCCTGTTCAGGACTCCCTAGGACTCCAAGATCCCTTAAAGGAATATACCCTAAATTATTGCAGGATCCCTAATATGATTTACGGCATATTCCTTAGTTAGGGGATATTGGGTCTCTGGGCTCGGAAACTGAGGGCTCTACAACTACTTTACGAGGATGCTTAAATCTCCTTTGAGGGCTTTATACGGTGTGTATGTGGGCACCAATAACGGCAAAAGGCTGTATAGTAACGGTTCTTTACGAACTATACGGGCATCGGCTTCGGGATGTTAATTTACACACGGTGTGTGGCAAGGCCTGAAACTCTGTGCGGCCAGGACTTTTCGGCTCTGACACCCTGCAACAAAGCTGAAATCTTGCGCCCAGGCGGGGCAAGAAAGGTGAGAGCTTAGGGTTTGGAAGACTAGGTTGAACAGTTTTAACAAGGGGTTCTGATACAGATGAGTGTTCAGTGTTTCGGGCGGGGGGCATACAGTCGTTGCTCTTGCTGGGCTCAGCAGGCAGGTTGTAATTAAAGTAAGAAACAATAACTCTCCGATTAGAGGGCATGTAACGCTACTTCTCTGTGCTCACTATGCCGCCTGATCCTGCAAGCAAACTCTACAGTAGTGATGGGCGCCCCAGGTTAAGAGCCAGCTTGTCGGTCGTAATTATTTGTAATTGGAACTTCAGATACATGTTCAGTTGAGATTCAGGATTCAATTCAGTTTCCAACATATTTCCAAAAGTAGCTTCAAGACGAGATCGGGATAGGCTTGCGGGATCACCCCGGCCGTTCCCTCCAAATCCCCGCCTAAAACCCGTAGAAACTCCTTGGCCTGTCCTTCTAAATCTGCGGCAAATCGCAGAATTGGAAATGCAATTGAACATATTTTGTTAAAATATTGAATATTTCTCGAGGCCTCTCCAAATTCCCGAGTCCCGGCCCCGTTCTCCGCTGGATTAGCAGAAATTGGAAATGCAATTTTGAATATTCCTCGCGGCCTCTCCAAATTCCCGATGTTCCAACCCCGGCCCCGTTCTTCCCCTAGCCTTTTCGACAAAATCAGTGCCCGAATCGCATAAGTTGGAAACACAAGTGAAGATTATTTGGAGGTGAAGCCAGAACTAAGTTTGAAAAGTTACTGGGACGTTACTTGAAAAATCAAAAATCAAGGTTGGAAATAAAACTGGTGCTAAAACTTGAAAAATTTATTGAAATATAAATAAGCCCAGCCAGCCTTCCTTAACCGGGCCACGCCCCTGTCTACTCTAAAGACTCAGCCCCGTTCACGGCTGGGTTCTGTCGGATGCCAGCATCAAGAGATACAGAATGCCTCTAAATCCCAAAACACTACACCCGACACCCTAAACCTCAAAAAGGCTGAACCCCCCTGTTTGGAAGGCCACACTCGGAGGATCATGGGACTTAGTAAATAAGGTTATAAGTATGTTAACTGGGGTTATAAGCAGTAATAAGTTGTAAGTATAGTTTCCTTACTTCTAACCCTAGTTACTAAGTCCCATGATCCTCTAAATAACCCCCTAAACCCTTATGGAACCCTTAATAGCAACCCTTATGGATCCCTTACAGGAACCCTTTAAAGGAACCCTCCACCAGAGAGCCTCTGCGAAGAATCCTGTGGCTTCCTTCACAGTGCCCTCGATGCGGTCAGATCCTCGGGGACCCTAAACCCTAAACCCTAAACCCTAAACCCCTAAACCGATTCCCTGAAGGGTTTAAGGTTCAGGGTTTGGGGCTTAGGGCTTCCAGGGTTTAGGGCTTAAGATTTAGGGTTTAGGGTTCGGGACTTAGGATTTAGGGATATAGCCTATTAACACCTCTGCCTTGATTGCTGAGGGTCTTCAGCACCTCGCAAATACATCAAAAGCCAGCTACTGTCGGGCCTCTGACTCCTGTAAAAAGTCTCAACTAAGCCCGAGTTCCACAAGCTGTACCGTAGTTTCCAAACCTTAAAAACAGTTTAATTCAGGAACATACCTAAAATTACAATCGGATCCCTAATAAGATTCAAGGTACTTTCCTTAATTTCGGGATTTTGGAAGGTCTGGGTTTGGGTTCTGAACTCATGATTTAGGCTGTGTGGAGCTTTGGGGCTTGATGGTTAAAGGCGGGCTTCACACTCCAACTGCTAATATGGGGGCCTTGATAATTAGAATATGGTTTTGGGGCCGATTTTTTCTATACGTATAATTATAACAAGGAACCCCCAAAATATAGGCCCATATATTATGGCTTTCCAGAGCTTCACGGAACACTCCGACCTGCCACGCGCAGGAAAAGGCCCAGAACGACGTTTAATGTAGGGGCCTTAATAGTTAGACTAGTGTTTTGGGACCATTATACTATACTTATAATAAGGAATCCCCAAAATCAAGAAAGGATCAAAGCAAGAAACCTTGTTCGTTGAGAAAAGATGCCGACCCCGGCACTAAACCCAAAAGACTATTAATCACAGGGGACCACATGATATGTCGGGCCCCGGACTCCAAGTGGATATTTTCCTAATCACTTCGAACCCTAGATTAATCAGAATGGGCTTCCTTTAAGGTCTCGCACCCAGCCAGCCCGCAGTGGGAGCACCGTTGAACTGGCAACCGTCCGTGGAGGTGAAAGTACCCAGCGACTCCAATATCCCTTAATTCAGGAATATTCCTTGGGTCGTGTTTCCAAAACTAAGGAGTCTTAGGGAAGGGCCGGCAGCTGCAGCAGGTGCACTGGTCGTAGGGCGCGCTGTCGTTTATCAGCCAGCCCCTGCGACGTAATTTTCGAACTGAGGTGAATGAAGTGTTCCGAAAGGAAAGCATTGTCATTATTCTCCCAGTCGAGACGTTGCGCCTGCGCAGCCATGATGAAGTAGGAGGAGCAAACCGAGAAAGGACGCAAAGCAGGCTGACTCGAGCGAATAGCCAAGCCCCCCAGTCTAACAAAACTCTTCACGATCTTGTGGTATGGTTGTACTCTACTTCGACAAGTTACAGGAACCCTACCCAGCGCCACAGTCAGGGTTCAGGGCTTTAGGGTTTAGGCTAGGGCTGCAAGGTGTAGGAGATGCAGAATTCTATGCATCACGAAGAGCCAGGTCTGGGCATCACGCCGACCAGCTTCACATCGGCAAGAGCATCATTGCCTTGGATGGCCTCATCAGTGATTTTTGGGCTTTGGCATGGGGTCTTTTTAATAAAGGGTCCCTACGAGTAAGGTTTAGAGTGTAGAGGTTGAGATTGCAGGCAAGTAACGCGCAGGGTTCGGAGTTTGGTTGAGCTTTGCTTAACCCTAAGGCTCAAAACGGCCCAAGTGCCTCAAACAGTATGGAATACATGAGTCCTCAGAGCCTTAGGTTAAAATTTGAGATGTAGGCTTGCGGGCTGACGGCTTGGGGTCTGGGGCACTGCCAGCCAAACCCTGAGAAAATAATATGCAGGCAGGCAAACAAGAAACCCGAAGTCTAAACCCTAAGTTACATCCCTAAGCCCTATATCGACACCTTAAGCCCTAAACCCTGAACTACATAAATCCCCACTACATAACAACTTGGCTGGCTTCTGAAGCCCTCTATTATGGTCCATATAGAAACCCAAAAAGTTAAAGTCCTAAGAGCCAACCAGGAGAATGCCAAGATAAAGGAATTACTTCGGGCTCCAAGTGCATATGGGGGTTTCCAAAAATAGGGGACCCTAATATAGTACCCTAAATAGTAGGATCCTTATTATATGGACCCCAAAATTAGGTACCCCCCAATTTTCGGAAACTCCCAACCCTAAACCCTATAGGTCCCTTATAGGAACCCTTATGGATCCCTTTAAAGGGTACCCCCCCCCCCCAATTTTCGGAAACTCCCATATTGCTTCGGTCGCCGAACCAGGGACCGACCCGTTGGATTGGAGGGGTCTTGTTTAAGGGTTTAGGGTTTAGGATTTAGGGTTTAGGGTTTAGGGTTTAAGGGTTTTGGGTTTAGGGTTTAGGGTTTAGGGTTTAGGGTTTAGGGTTTCGGCGCTCACACTCGGACAATCCAGGCGAGGCATGTGGTTCGGAGGGTTTAGGGTTTAGGGTTCAGGGTACAGGCACAGCCCAGCAAGCCCAATAACAAAATAATTCGGATAGAAATGTTGGTGCAACCTAAGCGGTGCGGTTGGTAATACTTCAGACTTCGCAATACACGGAAAACCTTTGTGTGAGGACGCATATTTTTTGAACTAAACAGAGATCCTTGCTACGACTAGGTATATATTAGAGAGGTTTGAATACTTGAATAAACAGTCACACTAGCCAGTCTATTCCCTGTATCACTCTATCATTATACTGTAATCTACCCAAGAAACTTGTTGTGATGAAAGTCGTAAGGCCCCTGTATTGGATCCTTATATGTAGAAGCCCAAAAGTTGGAAACCCAATAGCCTGTATCCTTAAGAGCACTGTATAGGGAATCCCAGCACTATTTGGCCTTAATCCGGTTTCCAACTTTATGGGGTTTACTATAAAGCCCCTAAAGAAGCCCTATCGACACCAGAACTATTACAAAACGGGTCCCATAAAGCAACACAACGCCTGAGCTCCTGAAAACTTACCCCTGAACCTTACACCCCAAATCCCTACAAGAGCCTGTAATTTCCTCCTTCAAAAGACGCCAACAGCAAACACAGCAAACTCATATTATGGAAGGCTTAGAAAATCTAGAACCGGGAGGGGGGGTAGGGGACTATACTTCCTTAAATAGGCCTTATTACAGTAGGTCCTGATTATGGGCATTAAAGCCCCCACCTCCGGACCCTAAACCCTGAGGCGTTCCTGCCTCATGGATGGCCAAGAGGAAAGGCCTCAGATCTGGGTTTCCCTGGACTGAGAGTGTGTAATGTGGGAGCCTTAATAATTAGAATAGGGTTTTGGGGCTTCCTTGTTATAATTATAGTAAAATATACCCCCAAACCCTATTCTAATTATTCAAGCCCCTACATCAGTTCTCTTGAGGACTTCCTTTGAGGGCTCCGATCCGTTAAGGGTTAAGGGTCTAGGGTTCAGGACGTAGGGTTCGTTGAAGTGTTCTTTCGAGGGCTCGGGCTACGGATCTTTAGTTGTTCCTTGAAGGGTTGGCTTTGGGGTTCAGAGTGTGGGCTTCTTTCAGGCAAGGCAGTGCCCCTCAAGCCTCTCGCATGCACATTGATGGCTGTCGCATTCGGCTGCAAGCGCGCACATTTCGTGTGCAAGCGCCTGATGTGCTTGCCCACGACTTGTGACTTGTGCGCGCTTGCCCACAAACAAGTTCACAGTCCTCGCAGACAAAGATTCGCGAGCAAGCGCGAACGATGCGTGGCAAGCGATGAAGGGTGGGGTGGCTGGCCTTAGGGTTCAAGTATGTTTCAGGGCCTACTGGGCCTGTATCTTTAGGGGTCCTGAGCCAGTGAGCGTGAGTTTTTGCAACGCTGGAAACTCTAAACTCGCGACTCCGAAAACAGCCAAACCTCCCAAAAAGCTAAGTGTTAGGGTTTGAAGATTCAGGATATTTAAAGGCTTTGGGTTTAGAGACGCCCCCCAACCCCACCAACGAGACAAGCTCAGGCTTTTCTAGGGTTTTACGGTCTCTCGGTCACGGTCGGCTAACAGTTGGAAACAGAGCTCGCAGCACTGTCCCCACCGTAATTCAATAACCATATCATCCGAAAGTTAATACGGGTGAAATCAACCTGTAAGCCCTTTACATGTCCTAAACCCTAAACCACTATACATGCACTCCCAAATAACAACTTAGAGATGCGGATCCTGTGTGAACTTTCGCTTGACCAGCCCAAATTAGCCCGAAATTCCTTCCGTCCCCACAGCAGAGCTGAAAGCCCTAAACCCATCCTAGGCCTTAAACCCTAAACCTTAAACCCTAAACCCTGAATCCTAAACCCTAAACTGTGAAGCCTACAACCGAGCCCCGCACCCGCCGCGACAGTTGAGGGCATTAACCTGACGGATACACCCAGTTTTTGCATAGTATAGGGGTCCGAATAATTGAAAGGGCTTAAGGTTGAGGGATTAGGGTTCAGCATAATGTAAGGGTCCGAACCCGTAGAAAGGGCTGCGGAGTACACGACACAATGATTCCAGTAGCTCTAATGATTCAGATTCAGGCTTCTGTAACTAACCGTAAACCCTTCACCCAAAATCTGGACGTCCGCTCGGGTGTTGCGCTTGGCCAAAACCCTAGATTCGATTTCTGAGCCATCGACCCGATGATCAAAGCACTATCCTAACCCCAACAAAACCCACCCTGAAGGCTGTGGGTGTTTTCAGCACTTCCGCATGTGTGCGTGGTTGGGCGATCAAGGGTTGGGGAGTTTAGGTTCAAGCTTTAGGTTTGGGGCTTAGGCCTCTGGGTTTCTGTTTGAGGTTTCAAGCTTGGCTTTTCGTGGGTTAGGACTACTTTAAACCATGAATGCTGCCACTACACGTTGATATGACTGCTGTTGCCCTCTCTTTCTGCTCTCTCAACTGTTTGTAGCGCCCTTTTGTGAACTTGTCAGGTAAAGCTCTCTAAACCCTAAACCCTAAACCCTAAACTCTAAACCCTAAAAGCCCTAAACACAGCAGCGGCCTCTGCCTTTCAGGGCCCAGAGTTTGGAACTGCGGTGGTGACCAGGCCCCAGGTCGCATTGTAGACAGACGAAACTTGAAGTCTGCTCTACATTCGTGTTTTTCGTCGTCAAGAATCCGTTACATACTGAACTCCAAATGCACAAACAAGTGATGTGCGAACTGCAAAGTGAGATCTTGAACCCTCAGCCCTCAAGCCATGCGGACCACCAAGTCGTTGGCCCCGTCTTTTCGGGGGGGGCCGTAACATCAGACGGCTCCAACTCCACTCTAGAGTGAGGGCTTAAAAGCTGTTAACCATGCAACCCGATATGCTCTGGTTCCCCGAAACACAGCATCAGGAGAATCGTCCATTGCGCTATGACAACCACAGCATCCTCCCGTAACCCCGTCGTCAAACCGGCAAACAAGCAAAGCACAGGCATGCCTGGAACTTTTTGCCCCAAGCCTCTAAACCTGGATCTAAGCTTCTTGAGGATGAGGGATGTCAATGAAGGGCTTGGGCCTTTGGATTCAGTCTTGCCCGGACCAACGTTTTAAGTGCAGATTCTGTCTATATAGGGTTCCGTGAAGCGGCCCGGATTTTGGCTCCGGAGTTTTGATTAAGAAACCCTAGGCCGAGAACACCAAAATAGTAGGATTCATTTCAGGAACCCTAATAAAGGCCCAAGGCTTCTTAGTCAGATTCCTACACTAGTCCTTTTCATGTGGATGTTGCACCCTTGCCGGTGCTGTCGGTGGCAACGTGCCATGTAAGGCCAATAAAAAAATTACCGAGTCACCCATGGAAACTTTGTGGTGGCACTTCTGATCCTTGTCATATTACTGTAGGTGAATGCTCCATTCAAGAAGTTAGGGTGAACAAGAACCATAGATACGGACTACTTGAACTACAAAGCTGTTTCTTTCCTGCAAACCCTTACCAACAAACACCAAATAAAAACCCCACGAAAGTGTCCACCAGGATCGTTGAAACCCACAAGAGCCCCTGTAAAGCAATCCCAAACCCTACACCCTCAACCTTTAACACTAAGCTGAAAGGGCCCTTTAAGGGAATCTTTAAAAGAGCCATACCAGGCTCCCCGCATACTGGTGGGTCACAGAAACCAAGGGTCCACTGCGCGTAGCGGCCAGGATACTCGTAGGAGGAGGAAAGCAGACCTGATGCTTGCTGGGTTTAAAGTTGAGTACTTGGAGGATCATGGGACTTAGTAAGTAAGGTTATGAGAACCTTAATTGGGGTTATAAGCCGTATAATTACCTTACTCCCAACCCAAATTCCTAAGCCCCATGATCCTCTAAGTAGGGTTTAGGTTCATTAGGATTTTGGTGGAAGGTCGAAGGTTTAGTGTTTCTTAAGGTGCTTTGTAGGGTTGACGAAGGGCACTTTATAGGGCTTGATAAGATTTGTGACTAGGTTTTTGAAACTTCTATACTTTGCTATGAGTTTCTTCAGCACGTCTGCAGTCTCTTATAGTCTTCCGCGTCTGAAGTCTTTCATCGTCTTCTTTCTGGGCTCTCTAGGGTTTTGTAAGGGTAAAGGGTTTTGCAAGTGGCTTTGGCTGGTTTGGGGGTGTTTGAGGTTCACGGTACGGTGTACGCTTTAGGGGTTTAAGGCTTTAGATCGGGTGCCGTTGTACTGACAGTTGACTGCTACTGTTCTTTGTTCGATCTGGCTGTACCCTATCAAACATGGATAGTGTTGGTATTGCTAGGCCGGCCCAGCAAAGCCTTCGAAAAGTGTTTGTAGGTAAGATCCTCTTAGGCCCAACACGTAATGGAAAATAGAAAATGCCCCAAAGACCCACCTAAACCCTAAACCCTAAACCCTAAACCCTAGATTGTCATTCTCCATCTTGAACTTGTCTGCTTCGCAGGGTCTACCCGGAGACTCCTGAGCCCCCTTGTTAAAGGACTTTACCTTCAAGTATGGGTGGATTCTTAATGGCCTATTTTAAAGCCCGAAACCCTAAACCCAAACTTCTACTGAAACCTCGAAGCCGTAAGCCCTACAGCCTCAACTTCTACACCATCCCCTTTTCGAAGTCGGCAACAGCCTTTGCCGAGCAAAGCATGGTCTGCAAATCCCGAACCTTTGCCTGGGAATTGCAAGTTCTAGAAAGCTCCCTGGGTTTAGAGAAGGTTTCAGCAGGGTTTAAGGTTTAGGGTTTCGGGATTAGGGTGTAGGGTTTATAAGGATTTAGGGCTTTCAGTACAAGGTTTCAAGACGGATTTGAGGGGCTACTATCAGGCTTTCCACAGGGTTTTAACATAGGAGCCTGTGCGGCAACACCCAGCTTGTACTTTCAGGGCTCCCCAAAGCATTTACGCAACGGTACTTCTACAGGACCATAGAGGCAAATAAACATTGTCCCAAAGCTCCGCCTAGCAACAACGCAGGGCTTCTCTGGGGTATAGGGGTTCTTCAAGGTTGCGCTTGCATGGGGTCTGAGAGCTCACCATGTCGGATTTTTAGAGAGGACAAAGGGAGGATTGGGAGACAGTACCAGGGAGGCAAGTCGCGTCTTCGGACGCGGGGATCTTCAAGCTTGCGCCGAGCAGCATCGCCAAGGGAAAGTTTCGGGCTGAGTTTAGGGTTGAAGGTTTGGAGTTTAGGGTTTAGGGTTTAAAGTGTCGCAAAAATAACGGGCCCGAAAAGAACCCCAATTCAGAGGATGCCGTTCTGAAGAGCCTGCCACTAATTCAAGACACGCCGTACTGTTGCAGCAAACCCTAAACCCAGGTCTCTGGGATTGCGTGACATAGATAGAGGCCCTAATATTTAGAATAGCCCACAACCTAAACTGTACGCTCAACGGGCAAGCTTCAGCGCCTACCGCAGCTGTCCCTTCGGGAGCCTGTGGAGAATTCACTGCTAGAGATAATTCTCGTGCCGGCTACGGCTATGAGCAGAGGAACGGCGGTTCTATGTTCAAGTTTATCTACCTCCTTGTCACAGACTGACGACACCTGTGCCGGTTGCGGTTCAGCCCTCCGTATAACATAGGCGTCGGAATGGTTAGTAATGGTAGCCCCTTATACTCTTTCTACACTTACAAGACAATATACGCCACCCTGCCGTCCATCTGCGCACTGCATGCCAAGCCGTGTTCGTCGATCCGGCTCTCATAACTGGGCTCTTGTTTAAGCAAGCATCATAGACACTTCTAGCCTCAGGGTCTAGGGACTGGGTCCTTGAAGTAGCTCAGTTTAAGTTAAAATAAAGCAAAAAGGATTCCTGGGTATGGGTATCTGAGGCGGCTTCTTAACAAGAGCCCAAACAATGTCCCCTTTTGGACGACCGACGACCACACTTCAAACCAAGCCCCAAAAGGAGGAGTCTATGAAGGCATCAGCTTTGTAGAGGGGCTTCTCGGGTTAAGGGTTTAGGGTTTAGGGTGCAGGGTTTAGGGTATAGGGTTTAGGGTTTAGGGCTTCAGGGTTTAGGGTTTAGGGGTTCGTGTTTGAATAGCTGATTCAGAAGCAATACAAGAAGGATGAGAACTTGAGGATCTCTGTGAGGGCTCGAGACTCTCATATACAGCTAAAGCAGCAGTTTTCGCACAAGCAGAGGGTTTAGGGCCGCCTTGCCTCATAACATGCATGCAAATACCTATCCCAATGTCGGCTTTGGAGCTAACGACTAGCGACCGATTTCTGGACACTGTCGGGCTCACGGTTTAAGGCTTCGGACATCAGCGCTTCGTGTACCTAAAAACCCAAAACCCTCAGCTTTTGCGGCCAAGCTGGAGCCTCTGAGGCCCCCGATCACGGGATGCTGGATCACGGTTTAGGGTTTAGGGTTTAGGGGTTTAGGTTTTAGGGGTTTAGGGGTTTAGGGGTTTAGGGGTTTAGGGGTTTAGGGGTTAGGGGTTTAGGGTTTAGGGGTTTAGGGGTTAGGGTTTAGGGTTTAGGGTTTAGGGTTTCGGGTTTAGGGTTTAGGGTTTGGGTTTCGGGGTTTCGGGTCTAGGGTTTCGGGTCTAAGGCTCGGGGCTTCAGGCGTAAGGTTGTTTGCATGTTTGTAATACCCGTCGAAAAAGTGGTGTCGATACCCGAGCACCATCGTTGTCTTTTGCCGTGTCTGTTCTTGTACCGGCAGACGGCGACTGAGGCTTGTAACTCGCGGGGTTTACGAGGTCTAATCCGAGTTAGGGCTTCAGGATTTTTGGTGTTTGGGTTTAGGATTTAGGATTTCCTCCCCCTTTGGGCAACTCAACGTGCAGCTTACATCTTCACGATGGAGTCGTCACTGCGGCACTCGCTCCTGCTGCAGAGGTCCCCAGATGCCACAGGTACCACTTCTGCTCCCAGTGCCTCCTGAGTCGAGTTGTCGAATGGAGGCTCACCTGGAGGATCATGGGACTTAGTAAGTAAGGTTATAAGTACCTTAATTGAGGTTATAAGTAGTTGTAAATATAGTTACCTTACTTATAACTATAGTTACTAAGTCCCATGATCCTCTAAGCAGGTTTGGGGTGCCGGGCTGCTTCACTTGCGGTTCGTCTAGCGGGAGCGTAGGCGAAGTCAGACTAGATGCATTGGCATAACCCGGAGCCCCCTGCTTTGAATGGCGTAGTCTGGCGTAGATTGCCAAAAGTTGGTATAATACCCTGAACCCGAAGCCCAAAACCCTAAACCCTAAACCCCGGCTACTTCAGCCATAAGCGACTAAGAGCACGACTTCAGCATCAGCATACCCCTGAACCGAAACCTTGTAGTCGCCATGTGAACTGTCAGAGATATCTCCATCATCCGTTTTGGGACCTTGGGTTGATAAGGGTTTAGGGTTTAGTTTCAGGGCGTTCTTCCGAAGTTTAGGGTCCAGGGGCGTATAACAGAAGGTGGTCTACATAAGTTGCTGCTCACGAACAACAACTTCCATAGTGCAACATCCTTGAGATGATGCAGGATGCTGTCCGTCAGTCGCATGTCTCAAGTTGAAACGTTCCAGAAGCGAACGAAAGGTAAGAGGGAACCCAAACTGATGCCACAAAAACTCATGAATTTGGTGTGGGGTGGGGTGTAGAGTTTAGAGTTTCGGGTTCCGGGTTTAGGGTTTTCGGAGCTATGGTTCGGGCCAGAGCTCCCGGCTTTATTCTGAACCCCACATGAAAAACCCTGAACCCTAAACCCCATACCCCAAACCAAACCCTATACCCTAAACCCCTAACCCCTAAACCCTACACCCTAAACCCCAAACCCCCCCCCCTCGGAAACCCTAAACCCTAAGCCTACTTGGAGGATCATGGGACTTAGTAAGTAAGGTTATAAGTACCTTAATTGAGGTTATAAGTAGTTGTAAATATAGTTACCTTACTTATAACTATAGTTACTAAGTCCCATGATCCTCTAGGTAATGGCTTAGGAGGAGTCCGGGTCCTGCAAAGCGGGAGACCCGAAGGATCCCGATTCCATGCGCTTCGTCGATGTTCGAGACCCACTTTCACCTGAAAGGTTTCGGGTTTAGGGTTTGGGGGTTTAGGGTTTTTTTTTTTAAGCACCTTTTTCCGTCTGCTGTTTAGGGTTTAGGGTTTAGGGTTTAGGGTTTAGGGAAGGAACCAAAATTCCGAGAACGGGGGACCCCCAGTGTCAATCTGAAGCTCAAGAAGTTTAGGACTTAAGGCTCTCGGGCTTCGGGTTTAGGGTGGGGCAGTCAGGGGTTTAAGGCTGCTCGGGTTTGGGGTTTAGGGTCTCGGCGGAGTCATGAGTCTAAATTTAAGGGCTTGGGCTGCCCACACCTATGACGGCCATACGTGGCCCTCATCATAGATGCAGGAACGGTCCTAAGTAAAAAGCCAGAGTGTGATCTGAATGGTTTTTGTCCTTTAATCATGACAGTCACAGATCACCACCATCATCAGGCTCAACGGCGACAGAACGATCCTCATCATCATCATCCTAACCATCATCATCATCATTATCATCATCATCGTATGAGCATGACCATCCTCACAATCAATACCAATGCCATCATTATTACTTTCTGCTTCTTCATGACCATCTTCATGCTCAAAAGCCGAAACCTCGGCCCTAATCATGGCTGTGCTGGACTAGTCTGGGAATAGTCGGGAACACGGTCGGAACAGTCCGGAACACTCTGGGAACAGTCTGGAACAGTGTCGGAACACAGTTCTCTTCAGTTGCCGGCTTTCAGGTTTGGGGCAGAAGGGCGCGAGTTTGCGGCACACTTCAAAGCTTGCGGGAAGTAGCTCATTTTATGTAGGGTTTTTTGGTACAGGGTTTAAGGTCAACATTTAGGGCATAGAGTTCGGAGGCCGTTGCTGTCTTGGCGTTTGTGCTGAACTGAGACTCGTGAGCATGTTTTATTCTTCCTAAGGCAGGGCAACAGCATTTTTGCATCCTGATTGAAGGATCACGTGACTTTGTACGTCCCGTCACCTCCCGAACGGTCGCGACTGGAATATCGAGTCTCGAAACATTAATCACGAGTCCATGGGTTCCGTCATTAAGTTCCTACATGCAGACCGGAAGCAAGAATGCAACACCACGGACATCATGCAAACCACCGCATTAACAAGAAAAGCGGACACTCCAGACTCACCCACTCACTTCTCACCAGCATGCAGCCGAAGTGTCTGAAGATTTTCGACAAAGCATTCATCTGTGAAAGGGGTGTCTTGAACTTCTCGAAGCTCGACCCAATGCCCGCAGCCTGAGCCGAAAGCATTACAGTATAAGCGCATAAGTTGGAAACCGAATAGCCTCGATCCTTAAGGGTAATGTATAGGGATTCCCAGCACTATTTGCCTTAATCTGGTTTCCAACTTTTTGAGGTTTACTGTAGGGTTTAGGGTTGAGCGTGTAGCTTAGGTTTAGGGTTCAGGGTTGGGGTTTAAGGTCGAGGGTTTACAGTTGGGGTTTAAGGTTTAGGATTTAGTGGCTGGATGCTGCATCGTTCTTTGAAGGCAGCGAAACCAGATCAGGAACTCACTGGGTGCACTGCGATCAGATTGCGGGCTCTTGTGCTCTCATGGTGTTTAGGTCTTAGCGTTTAGGGTTTGTAGGCTTAGGGTTTAGGCTTAGTGAGTTTTGGGACGTTGCAATTTCTGGGGACACAAAGTTCATTCCCCCAAACCCTGCATTCCGCGCCTCTGAGCTGGGAACGGCCCCAAAAGACATAACAACCCCCAAAGCCCAAAACAAGCCCGAAGCTCATAAACCCCCAATAAAGAAGCCTTGTTAAGCCGGAGTAATTAATGAACACTTACAACATTGTCTTGGTGTAATGTAGGAACCTGATTAGGCCTTTATTAGGGTTCCTTATATGAACCCTACTATTTTGGGGTTATAGGGCCAGGGTTTCTTAACCAGGGTCCTACAGTATGTTTGCACGGGAACTGCTCAAACCCCCGCATCGAAGAATTGAGGGTTCAGCGTATACAGTTGGACCCGGAGCCCTGAATTCTAAGTTACTGCATGAAACACACATTGCGGCGGGGCTTTCGGAAACCCTCACTAAAAGGAATCCTCAAAGGGAACCCTTAAACAACACTTCAAACAGTAGGCATTGGCTGAAAAGGAAACTTCTCGAACTTGGAGAATAAAGGGTTTCTGGATCTTTCCAGGTCGGGTTAAGGGGTTAGATGGGAATTTCCGAAAATTAGGGGGTACCCTTTTTTGGTGTCCGTACAATAAGGATCCTACTATTTATGGTACTATACTAGGGTCCCCTATTTTCGGAAAACCCCCATATAGGGTCTAGGGTTTAGGATTTAGGGTTTACGGTTTAGGGTTGGGGTCTAGGCTCTTCAGGGGAGATCCCACAGACGGCACAAAACCCAACCGTAAACCCAAACCTTGAACCCTAAATCCCAATCCTAAACCTCAACCCGAAGCCCTAAGCGAGTTAGAGTTTAGGGGTTTGGTGGTGTTTAGGGCTAAAGCAAAAAAGCGTTTTGTCAGGCAGCCACGTTGTTTGCACCCGTGGCTCCGACGTTTGTTAAAGTCCGCGCGAAATCCAGGAGCAGGTCCTTCAATGTGTCGGGCTTCGTTTAGGGTTTAGGGTTTAGGGCTTAGGGTGTAGGGTTTAGGGCTTAGGGTGTAGGGCTTAGGGTTTAGGGCTTACGGTCTAGAGTTTGGGGTTTGGGAGTTAGGGTTTGGGGACTACTATCAGGGCCCAAGAATTAGAACTGGGCTCCTTTCAAGGGCTCCTTCCAAAGGGGTCTATAAGGGTTTGTATTTCAAGGGCTGTTTATGAGGGTCTAGTATGGGGGTCGGTCGTCTACTACTCGAAAGATTCGGGGACTAAGTAAACAGGGTTTTATCTGGGTCTGAAAAGGGTTTGGGGGATCTGGGGCTTTTCCAAGCGGTCTATAAGTAACGCTTTGAGTACGAACTCGCAACCTGCTTATAACCGGTTCCTTACGTGCCTCCCAAGCCCTACCAAGGAATGCTCGTAAGATTACAAGGGAACCCTGCGTACGCGGCATACGCCTTAACCTGGTCTCTGGCAAACGTCTCGACCTGCACTTTGGCTCCGGGAATCCCCAAACCCTTCTGGGAATTTCCGAAAATAGGGGACCCTAATATACTACCCTAAACAGTAGGATCCTTATTATAAGGACCCCAAAAATCAGACACCCCTAATTTTCGGAAACTCCCTTCTGGGAGTTTCAGGAGGGTTCACTATTTGGGGGGGCTTGGGGCTCCCGGTTTGGGCCTTATTCGGGGGCTTGGGGTTTACACACGCATCTCCCAGTATGTCTCAGTATATCTCACCTGCGGAAAGTTCTGAAATCGCACTACTGATCCTAGCATGGTAAACTCCCTGGCTTTTCATCTAAGCCAAGCTTTTGACGAAGCCCTCCCGCTACCGGAAACCCGAAGCCCGAGCCTGAACGAACGATGAACGGGGTTAGGGTTTAGGGTTTAGGGCTACCGAAGCATCTGCTGCTTCTTCTGGTACGCACAAGAACAACCACCAGTAGAAGTCTTCGGGGTTCGGAATGTGGGTATCGGGACCAAGGACGACGACGACGACCAACACGACCAGACAACAGCTGCGGCTGCTAGTTGCGTATGCTGCTAGCAGTAAAGCATCTGTTGTTGTAATGCTATGCTGGGTCTTCTACCCTAAACCACCAACCTAAACCCATGGGCCAGAGCCACATCCTCTTATAACACGCAATATACAGTGCTCAAAGCCGCCTCGAGCCTTCGACAAAATGTATAACCCTCTATCGTTCCGAAGCCCCCGTCCCCATCCTCGTGGGGATTGCCAACTGTGTCGTGATGCACCCGCTGGTACGAATCCGTCACGATGGCAATGAACAGGTTGACGAGCACCTGGTTCAGGGCAAGTCGCGCTGCGGTTTGTCCAGGACGTTTTGTGTGCCTCTGGAGGCAGGAGAGGGGGCGAGAGAGGGAGGGAGAGAGGGAGAGAGGGAGAGAGGGAGACAGAAAAGAAGTTCTGGCATCATGTTTTTATAGTCTGCTTCTAGCCGGAAGAGACAAGTTAAAGGTTGAAGATCAGACCTGACTTCTTACAGGCAACACCTCTAGTAGAGCGACCAGAACGATTATAATCATCACCCCTCGAGACCTACACTAGCGTGGGATACAGCCACAAATCAAAAAATGCTGTATAGGAATACTTGCTCCCAAACCTTGGTTTCAATTCTTTATTTCTCCAAAGCAAGGATACAACCTGACACAAGGCGTGATTCGGCTCTCGTCCACTCTTCAACAAGCAAAATGAACCAGAGGTGAAAGCACTTCGGCATGTCTGTCCACGAAGGGCTGGCAGTCTGTCCCTGGGAAGGAACCCTTAATCAATTGAAATTCTGGGAGTTTGAGTCTCTGCAAGGCTTAGCGGGCCCAGACGACCCGAGACGGAGTGTCCGGGCGGATGCGCGGCCGTGCGACGGCGCGATGCGAAATACTATTCCTTAATATGGGAACTTGATTAAGAAACCTTGGGTTCCTCAACCAGGTTCGTACATTAGAATTCCTGGGTACAGTTTTACTATCGTATTTTTCAGAACGCTGTTGTCTAACTGTCAATGCCCATTTTTTGCACTGCTTCCCGCCTGACCTTCGAACAAGAACCTTCTGCCAGGCATTCGGTAATAGTAATACTTAATGTAGCAACCTGATTAAGAAACCCTGGTTCCACAACCCCAAAATATTAGGATCCATATAGAGAACCCCTAGCTAAAAAAAAAGTTTGTGAATCACTTTTCTATACTAGTCATTGACTTTCCCGCCGTCAACAATGCGTTTTGAGTGGGTCCGAGGTTTGCGAGTTGCCACGGCTCGGGTTCAAGGTTTAGGGTTTAGGGTTTAAGGTTCAGGGTTGAAGGTTCACGGCTCAGGGTTTGGGGTAAGGCTCAGGGCTTCTAGCCGCTACCTTTGCCGAACTCCTCTGCTCAACACGCAGTCTTGCTAGCATTGAAGGCAACCGGCAATGGCATATCGGCGTTCGGGGCTGGGTGTAGTAGGGCAGCCTTAAGAAGTATACGGTGCTGAGGTGTAGCGTGTACGGAGTTTTTGGTTAGGGCTTGGGTGTTAGGTTTCGGGCTTAGGGTGATACGATACTGACATAAAAAAAACTCTCAGGAATAGTACTACCAAATAGCCATCATGCAATTGATTTCAGACTTAAAAAACCCCAACTGGGCTTAATCTAGAAACATGAACTGAATCATGCCACCGTCCCCTGCTCTACTATGATAGTAATACCGCTAATGTAACAATTCCATCCAGGACCCCAGAAGAGACTCCAATGTCCCCTAATTAAGGTATATACCCCAAATTATACTAGGATCAGGACCCCTTTTATGATTTAAGGAAGATTCCTTAATTAAGGGATATTGGAGTCTCTGGGATTCTGACCTCAGGAAGCTACAACAGGCCGCCGGCATCTAACCCGAGGCCAGCTGCGTAGTTAGGCCCTTCTTCGAATTCGGGGCTTAGGGCTGGGGATTAGAGTTTATGGTTTCGAGCTGCATAGAGGCCTTTCAAAAAGCCCTTTCGGGCCATTGATCCGAATTCGGAACTCAGGGCTGGGCATTAGAGTTTATGGTTTCAGGCTTGGAGTTCAGAGGTTAGGGCTATGGTGGGAGGGATTCGAGTGTAGGGTTTAGGGTGAGCAGGCTGCTAAGGCGTCCGAGGCACAAAAGCCACCATGACAATGAAGAGCATGAACCATGAGACAGAGCTCACCTGAGGGCCGGATGGATGCAGGGTTCACGCTCAAAAGCCTAAACAGAAGCCAGACTAGGAAGAATCAACTGCCAAGGCAATCACTGGCAGTGCTGCAGGAGAAGAACCAAGCAGCACTCCGTCGTGCAGATCATGCTATAACCGTTGGGTACTGCCCCTGCACAGTATCAGTCTATAGTGGGGCTCCTAAATGGCCTCATATATCTAGTTATAAATATTGAATACGACCCTATGTTGATCAGCTTTAGCCATTGCACTTCTCAAGCAGACAGACTCCAAAATCGCTCGCTGTAGGTTTTGTCTGAAGCTTGCGTATGAACCCCTTGTAAGGGTTTTGGTCTCGGGCTAGCCGTAGTTTGGATATTAATATAGCAGAGTCGTTGCAACGGCTACGCCCTGCACGCCAAACCAACAACAGCACAACCCCTCAAGCCCCTGGCATGTACTGGCGGTGACTCTGGGCAGTCGACCGGCGAGCGGGACGTGGGGTTCCCGAAATCCCAAAATATTAGTGCCTAGTACTTCCTCATGAAGGGACTGCTACTGTTGAGGGGATCGACCCAACCTAAACCCTGCGTCCTTAAACCCTTAACCCAAAACCAACCTAGATTCCAAACCCTGAACCCTAAATCCCAACCTCTGACCACAAAGCGGGAAGGTCTTAGAGATCCTCCAAGCAGCAGCTGCGGAGATAAGGCTTGAGGGTTCAGGGACAGCAGTGGACTTCGAAACCCTACACCCAGAGCCGTTGGACTGGGCCATCGGAGGCAACGAGAGAAAACAACGTTGCCATAATTACATGAGGACTCCATGAGGACTATGGATTACAAGGGGCCGGGAACCATATCACCCCTAAGCCCTAAACACTAGATCCTTTCTCTAATCCCGATGCCCGCGCTGGGATCTTGCCACAGGAAACGATGCCGAATACAGAACCGAAACCATCAAAAGAATCGGCTTGCTGTGTGTTGTTTAGGGTCAGGGCTTACGCTCTCACATCTCGAATACGGATTTGGGGCTTCGGGGGTTTCGGGTTTTTCTAGCTCATTTATCACCTCTCATATTCCCAGCTTTGCCGGCCAGGAAGCAGGGGCGATGTCGTACATCCCCATGAAGTCAAAGTCTCCCATCAAGACCCTGCAACGGCAGATGTTTGGGTTTCGGAATTGAGGTTTATCTTCGAGATTTTAAGGTCTTACCGGCCCCGGGTTTTGCGTTTCAGATTCTCGGTGTGTGTTCTATTGTTTGGCTGAGGGTTTAGGAAAGGCCGGGAGGAAACAATTCACACGGTCGGCTTTATGGATTGACCATTGTTATTCTTCTTCTTACTATTGTAATTCGTTCATATCACTATTAGTATCACTAGTTTACTACTGTTATTGCTATTGTTGTTATTGTTCTTATGAGTTATACGCAATATGCTTATCATTCGTACTATACGTAATACTTATGTTAGTCTTATTATTCGTATTACTCGTATTATTCTATTATTCTTATTATGCTTATTGTTATTACCATTCCTTGAATTCTTATTATTCTTATTATCAGCTTTCTTATTACTATGATTACGGAATTTATTATTATTGCTATTCTTGAAACTGTTTAATATGCTGAATATTATTTTCTTGTATTATTAACGGTCCCGCGAGACAGCTCTCACCGCTTCCGCCGCTTCTGAGGGTTTAGGGCCTATGCTTCAGCTGCTCAGAGTTGCTAGCTGAATTCATAACAGAGTTCAGGGCGTATCCGTCACAGGGATCTGGTACCGGGCAACGTAAAGGCCGTAGGGTGGGTTTAGGGGATTGGGGCTTGGCATTGCCATAAGGCTGAAGTCTGAACCCTAAATCCCAAACTTGGAGATGGTTGGATTTATGGTCCGGGGGTGTTGCTTCAGGGTGCGGGGATCATAGCTGTAGGGTTTGAAGTTCAGGTGTCAGTGCTCGCTTGAGGCTTAGGGCTTAGGGTGTAAAGGGTTTTGGGGGGGGGGGGTCGGGCTTAGGCTAAAAGCTTAGAGGGTATTCAGGGGCACCCTGTACATGATCCTATAACCTGTATTGAGGTCGCCTGCTTGGCATGAGAGGTCCCTCTATGGGGCCCTAGAAACACTGTGCAGGATTGAGGCACCCTCAATTTTGACTTGGTGCCCTCAATTAGGGTTTAGGGTCTTCTGATGCTCAGTAGCGACAGTGTAGGCTTTAGAGTTTAGGGCCTGGCAAGCCTATAGAAGCCAACAAGAACCCATCATCCCCATGATTCGGCCTCAAAGAGGAAGCAAAGGGCAGGAACGTCGTTGACCAAGAATAGAGGATGTGGCCGAAAAGGAAATGAGCACCCATTGCGAAGTTGGCAAACCTCTGGTCGAGTTGGGCGTTGCTGGTATGGGGTTTAGGGTTTTTGGGTTCAGGGGTTTAGGGTTTAGGGCGTATGGGTTCAGGGTTTAGAGTCTAGGACCTAAAGGACCATGAAACTTGGCAACGGCAACAGTACTCACAATTACTGTAACCCCAATTAAGGTACCTATAACCTTACCTACCTACTAAGTCCCATGATCCTGGGGTTTGGAGTTTAAGGTCTTTCCCTGGGATCTCACCTCCTTCTCACATGGGTAGTTGTCTAGATTAGGGTCCCTTTTAGGGTCCTTTTTGTAAGGGTGCCGTACTATGTTGGGCACCTAAAAAGGGACCCTAACCTAAATAACTCCCATATGGGCCTTGAGGTTTGCAGTCTTCTCTCTCTCTCTCTCTCTCGCTCTCTCTGCCGAGCCATTCTGTAGTGTCTCGCTACGCAAGGGCACGATGCAGTCTTGGGGGGGTTGCAAAGTTTAGCTCTTGTGGTTGCCTTCTGCGTTCTGTTGTTGCGGGGGCTTGGGGCTGTATAGTAGAAGCCAGAAAGTTGGAACATGGCTTTAGCAGGATTAGTGCTAGGATCCCTTATACTTTACCTTAAGGGCATGAGGATAATGATGTTCCAACTTTCTGGCTTCTACTTTAGGCTGAAAGCCCAAAGCCCAGACTCTGGACCTCTAGATCTGTGTTTCTGGCCCCTAAACTTCCCAAGCCCAACTACTAAGTGCCCTGGCGTTTTAACCCTAAACCCTAAACTTCCCTAAACCCTAAACTTCCCTAAACCCTCAACTTCCCTAAACTTCCAACCCTAAGCTTCCCTTAACCCCCTAAAGCCGCAACTACTAAGTCCCTTGGCCTTCAAGTCGCCGTTAATGGCCCGCTCGAAAAAACCCAAACCCTAAAGCGCCACTCACCATGCGGATGGTTTAGGGCTTAGGGTTGAGGGTTGAGGGCTTAGGGTTGAGGGTTGAGGGTTGAAGGTTTAGGGCCTAGGGTTGAGGGTTTAGGGTTGAGGGTTCAGGGTTCAGGGTTTAGGGTTGAGGGTTTAGGGTGCTCAGCTAGTCAGCAGAGAAGCACATGGAAATACATACGATAGTAGTGCATCTAAGCGAGTGAGCACATCCAGACAGGGGTTTGGGTTTAGGGCTTGGGTTTCAGGGACTTTGGATCTTTGGGTTTATGGCGTTGGGCGCCAAAGGGTTTTCGGGAGCTGGGGTTTTGGGGTTTTGGGTTCTAGGGTTGAGGGTTTACGCTCTCGCAACTCGGACTCCACAAGGGTTAAGGTTAAGGGTTTGGGGTGTTGGTTTAAACTTTGGCTTTTTGGTCAGGATCCGGTTGTGTAGGGATTTCCGGGCCGGTGTGCCCCCTGCAGACGGCACGAGCTCTGTGATCATGAAGTGGCATAATTATGGAACACCGGCCAAAGCAATGCATTGTTCTTGCAGCAGGAAGCCTTTTCACCAAACCCCAAGCCGCAAGCATGGACGCTAAACCCTCAAAGCCTAAACTCAACACAACATGCTAAAACCTTGCAAACGCCTGGAGTTCAAGGAAATCTCTAAAAAATCCAAACCCCAAACCCGGAACCCTAAGCTCTAAACCCTAAACCCTGAACCCTAAACCCTAAACCTAACCCCAAAACCCAAAGCTCCCAAACTAATCGCGGAGGCCCCCCGCGGAGTCCTGACCTTCACCGACGCCACATGATACCACATGCCCAGCTCACTGCCACTGCTCTGTTATAAAAGAGGTTTAGGGCTTTGGGTTTAGGGTAAGGTTTGGGGTTTAGGGTTTAGGTTTTAGGGTAAGGTTTGGGGTTTACGCTCTTGCAACTCGGACACAGCCAGACGAGGTTGTTGGTTCGCGCGGTCGGTTCTCTCGTTCACTCGAGTCAGTTCTACAAGACAGCTTAACAAAACTCAAGATCACGCATTACACCAACTCGAGCTCCCCAAACTGCACAAAGTCCACTCGGAAGCCCTCTGACAAAGCCGAACGCATACGTCAAAGAAGTCATCTTCCTGTGAATTCGGTTTCACTCGACTGAGACAGTGAAACAGCACTCAACACAAGGTAAGGCCATGTAGGACACTCAGTCAAGCTCCCCTGGGTACTGTCTCGGAGGCCAGGGTTTAGGGTTTAGGGTTTTAAAGTTTAGTTTAAGGTTTCTGGTTTAGTGGCATATTCGGCTGGAACCCTAAACCCTAAAACCCTAAACCCCAAACCTTACCCTAAACTCAAAGCCCTAAACTTCTTTGCCAGCCGAAATTGACTGCGATCCTCGAGCCTATACGGATACGTGTTTTGGGTTCCTGTAAGCGGGCTGCTGGGTTCCTTTTAAAGGGCTCCTTTTAAGGGATCCTATAGATCCCTTAAAGGAGCCCTTGACGGCTCAGGGTTCGAAAGTTCGAAAGGGCAGCCGAAAGACACAACAAAGAAGACGATGAAGAAGTAGAAGATGCTGCCCACCTGGACGAGGGAGCGACGAAGTGGGCCCAAGCTCATGGTATACTGGAGATCAACCTTAATTAAACTTTGCCCTAAGCCCTAAACAAACCACCGAATCAAAGCATATACGGTTATGCCATTCTGATCAGCACCAAGCCCTCAATCCCTGAAAAAGGTGCCTTCATAATTAGAATAGGGCTTTGGGGCCCAACATACTGTAGAGAAAATAAGGAACCCCCAATATAGTATTGGTAATTATTTAAGCCCCTATAGTAAACTATTCTGATCAGCACCAAGCCCTCAACCCCTGAAACACCAAAGGCATAAGCCGACACCCATCTACGATCCCGAAGAAACAGACTAAAATGACCCCCAAGCGTAACCCAAACCCTACACCCTATGGAAAACCCGACATGCCCCAAAGAACCGTTCAGGGACCCCCAAAGGAACCTTGAAACACTCAAACCTTGACCGACCTGTTACCACACGGAAGGAGTCCTCATTCATGCTCCCAGAAAGCCCAACCTACTTGTCGGGTATCATGGGGAACCAAAGGTTAACCTTTTTCATAATATACGCATTTTTTCTAGGGATTATACCACCCCAAAAAGGTTAAAGGTTACCTACTCTACTTCTAACCCTAAACCCTAAACCCTAAACCCTATACCCTTCACAAAGTGGTGTACGGCTCTCCGAGCTCACCTCTGACTCTAGCCTGGCAACAATCCCTGATAGGGAGTGAACTGAATATTAAACCCCAAAGCCCTAAGAGGGTTTAGGGTTTAGGGTTTGGAGTGAACTGAATATTAAACGTCGCAGAATCCTAAACCCTAATTTAACCCCAAACCCATTAACCCCAAACAAAAAGACCCTGGACCAAACCGTAATCCTGTAACTCACAGACCTCCACTAAACTCTGCCGCTAGATCCGTCCGCTGTCTGTTTCAGTCAGCTTCTGGATTCTTAGGTTTACGGTTCAGGGTTCAGGGGCCCGGCTGAACACGAATAGCAATCGAATAGCTCTGTTGGTGTTGTGGCCCTTGCACTGAAAAAGTCGACCAGCCATTCGAGCCAAAGGCCTGATGCTAGGGTTTGCGGCTCAGGGTTGAGGCCCAAAGTTCTTCTACAATGTGTGCAACCACGACTCTCAGTTCGACGTCTACCTACTACTCTTCTGTAGTTACGAGCTGGGATAACGCATTTTCCAGAGCAGCCCCGTTCAAGGAGCGAGATGGCGGAATGCCTAAATCTATCCATGATAACATTGACAGTTCCTGCGCTCACTCGCCAGCGGCCCTGGGCTCTGTGTGTGTGTGTGTGTGCGTGCGGGGGG
>BGNK01005012.1:15826-45190 GCA_003297005.1 Symbiodinium sp. clade A Y106 | reverse complement strand
ATTAAGTAACTCGCTTCTCTGTTTCACCGCTGTTTTCTTGTGTTTGTTGGTTTCGATTAGTTTAGTTGGGACCGAGAGCTGCAGCCGCAGCCGACGAGGCCCGTACCTGCCAAAAAAATAAAACAGTCTTTTGGAGCTCTGGTTGTTGTTTGTCTCTTTATCGGAGTGTCCACACAAAGACGCTTTAGGAGATCCATCCAGTTTTGGTTTCTTCTGTTAAAGTCTTGCAACATCACAGTTTGCATGAATCTGAAACAATGGTCTGGTATTGCCTAAAACTTGTCGCATGGTTCCAGAAATGTCGCATGGTTCCAGAAATGCACACGAAGTGAATCAACGTCTGCTTTTGGTGGCACCGGCAGTGGGTAAAACCAGAAGCAACTATTTTTGAATGCGCATGGGCGGAGTGAGGGAAAGAGAGAGAGAGAGAGAGAGCGAGAGAGAGAGAGAGAGTGGGGGAGAGGCAGAGAGGGGGAGATATTGACAGATTGTACAAGTTATGGTTCTTTAGTTGTCATATTGTACTTGGATGTGCATGGCTATATAATTTAGCATGCATGCACATGTGCAGCCACAGTCAGGCTGGTCTATATGTTTGAACCTAGATCGATCGAATGTGTAGTCTGTGCATGTAATGATAATATATGTTATATATATATATATACATATATATATATATACATATGCATGTATCCTGCAAGTGACCCAGGCCATGGTCGATTGAAAACGGAGTCCAAATTCGAAGGCCTTGGCAGCAGTGCTATATCGTCCACAGCTTATAGAGGATAGACACACTGTAATTTTGCGTGCTAGGTGTAGAGCACATGCAGTGAGTACCATATATATATACATACATACATACATATATATATATATATATATATATTATATGCATGTGCATATACACACATGGCGCATACACTATAATTATCTATAGTTTAATATATCGTACCCTAAGCAATACACATGTATATGCTCGTATATGTACACACAACACATGCGTAGCCACGTGCATTTTACACGCACGAATCCTACTGATGCTTTTATGTAAAGGCCGACATACATATGAATATGCAATCCGCCTGCCGATGTGCCTGCCGGCAGTGCTGCCATGCACAAACTATTCATTTGGTTAGTCCTGTATTTTGTGTACATAAAGTTATTTCGACACAAACACACACTGCATGTAAATATCCATTGCATGTATACTAGCTCTCTCGTATGTAATATGAGTGTGTATGTGCTGGTGGCACACACATGCACACGTGTGTGCATGAACAGAAGAANATTGCATGTATACTAGCTCTCTCGTATGTAATATGAGTGTGTATGTGCTGGTGGCACACACATGCACACGTGTGTGCATGAACAGAAGAAGGAGTGCACTCGACAGTGTGCAAGCATGTAAACAAATTCATATACAAATGTTATGTGCATGTATATATATATGTATATATATATACAGTGTATATATTGATACATAATATATATATATATATATAAATAGAGCATGCATGAACATATCATGCACATGAAGTGCCGTCACAATGTGCACACACACATCACAAGATAGAGCAAGCCATGATGTGCATGTAAACACATTGTATGTGAATTTGTGCATATTTGTTTATCGATATAGCATGACAGAGAGTTAAGTATGTGGTATATATATATATATACACGCTATATATATATATATATAAACACGTATATTCGTTATATACATATAGTTTATATCGTAATTACTATGCATAATGTAGTACATGCACACATAGTATGTGTATGTGAAGTTTTGCATGTAAGCATGTGTGTGTATAATATATATATATATATATATATATATATATATATATTTGTATATGCGTGTATACCTATACCTGCTATACCTAAGCCCCAGCAGTCCACGCATATCCGGAACCGTGCCATCGAATGAGGCCAACTCTGCTTGCAGCTCATCAGCTGCCGTGTGGCCTCCTGAGATGCAGATGGATTGACGAAGTGATTCATTTACAGGCTGGGGTTTGCTAAGATCGACGATTGGCAGCTAGGGCAGCTAGGGGTCAGAGATCTGGTCATCGAGGTCGGTAGCGGATCGGGTTTGGTCACCGTACGATTAACAGTCATCCTCCAACAGGCAAGGCCTTTGAGTTCCAGGAACCAGCGGATCCAATATGTGACTACAAGAACAGCAGTGGGTTTTTCGATCATGTACTGAGGAAATATGATTTCTTAGAGGTGCTGCTCCGATCTAGATTGTGTACCATATCTAGCTCGATCTTCTATATGTAGGTTGGAACACTCAGGCACACGTTCTGTACACGATTCCTCTACACTGTTGTGCCCGCCGAACTGTACTGGCACGATGCCACGTTGACCAAGCTGAATGATGATTTCGCTGCAGACCTATGCCGTCTGTTCACGGAAGGGGTTCAGGCTGCTAGCTGCAATAGAACGAGTGCAATCAAAGTGCCGCTGCTCTGTAAATCGTCCTGCTGTGTCTTGGATAAACTAGCTATGTTGATCGAGGTGGAGACCTCTCCATGGGACTCATCAGGGTCCATTGTGCTGTCGTGGGCATCAAAGGAGACTGGGTGTACTTGAGGAAGGTGGGAATCCGATCCAACTGTTATCTATTATATATGTGAATCTTCTTTTTGGCTATGACGATGTAACTACGATATTCATTTAATTATGTTGACGGTAAACCCTAAACCCTAAACCCGGCTATTATGAAGGCTATGGCCCTGAAGACTGGATGGCAATGCAAACGCAAGTGCCGCCTTTGCTCGAGCGAAGCCTCTTGAATTTATATGATCGATATATAATGTATATAATATATAATAAAAATAATACATATATATATATAGAGTATACATATATATATATATTGTACACTTTAACCCGAAACCCTATAATCCCTCATGAGGGTTGAGGGGTCGGGTTGATGTTTCAAAGAGCCAGAGGTTATACTATGGGTGAGTGAAACAGAGGCTTTCGGATTTGTACAGGTTGAGAAGTATAAGGAAAACTTAAGGGTTTTAGAATGGGCTTTGGGATTAGGGTTTAGGGTGCGGGTGTAGGGTTTAAGGTCAGGTTGGGCTGGCAAAGGCTTCCATAGGACTTCGAGGTGTGGTCGTATAGATACCATAGGGTCATAAGGGCTTTTGGAATGGGCTCCTATAACATGAGCCTCGTGTTTTGGAACGTACAACCTATCACCCGATGCCCCCAGGCGTTGTGCTGAGTGCCCGACTCCTTTCAAGGAGGCGGGGTTCCCCTTTTTCCGGGTGCCTGGGCTTACAAGTCCGGAGGCTGCTTTGATCGATCCCGCACACACGTGGCACATGGGGTTGCTGCGACAGCATCTAGGGCAACCTGATTTTGTTGAGTTAGGCATAGCTAGGCTTACCCTAGGTGCTTACTTGATCTTCTTGAGCTCCGACTCTGGGTTGATGGTTTAGGTGTGTGGCAAAGACTTTGTCACTTCGGGTGTGGTGCTGCTCTGCCGGCTGGGATTGGTGTCCGGACGTGGGCTGAATGCTCGCCTCCACAGGGCGTACTGTGACTTTATCCACTGGTGCGGCAAAAAGAAGAAATCTACAGACATCAGGGGATTCTCCATGAATGCCTTCAAGATGGGAAAGACCCCTGATTCTCAAATAGTTGGCCGGTAGTGTACAGTGCACCCATACATATAACATACATTTTTTGATCTGTGTCGGAGATAAAGGAAGGCCGACTACCCAACGGCAACCGGTGGAAGGGGAGCTGACACAGCTCTGATGACTTCGTGGTTAGAAGATTTTATATCAAGGCTAGCGCCTAGACTATGTGTTAAGTATGATGTTTTATGCTATTTCAGGATCCTGTGTAGAAGCTTATTTTTTTTGCCTGTGCCATGCAACTATGCATGCATGGTTAACCTATAGGGTAGCTTGTACTAGAATATATATATATATACATATGTACAGTAGCACGACAGTTAAGGACTCCTCACATGTACTCTTCGAGATGCTGAAGTACACTGTGAGCTGTGCCAACACCTACTTCCGCCTCCTTCACCATGGAGGAATGCACCTGGATGCTTCGACCAGCCTACAAGCTGCAACTGCATGCGAAGAGATGACAGCCCTTTGGATCAAATTAAAATGTCCAAAACCTTCTCAACATGAGCTTGCAATTGTGAAACCGTTGAGCCTTGTTTGCAGGCTGGATTCATCCAATTGGCGTGGAAGTGCAAGCAGACGACTCCTTGGAGATTGTTTTTGATCAGACCCAAACTCCACATGCAAGAACATTTCGCGTGGCCTGGCCAAATCTAGATTAGGAGCCTTTCGATGGGGACTAGAACAATCTGCAATCTTTTATTTGAACCGAGGATAGCACTACGTGCTAGTGGCTCTCAAGGCAGACCTTCGATCAACCCTATGAGCGCCACTCTTACATACCGATCTGTGCATGCAAATGCCACTCAGTACATGCGCTCACTCTGATCCTACATGCAAAAATCAAGCTTGCTGGAGCGACGAGGATTTCATAGGGAGGGTGGCCCGCTTAGCAAGACGATCAGGCTGCGGGGCTCTCTCTTGCGCCTACCGTACAATGCAAAAGTCATTGGGCGGCTACAAGGAGCAGTTGGAGAAGCAAGCTCTCGCTCGAAGCGCATGAGGGAAAATCTGAGGATGCGGCGCATCTGTCTCCGTTGACGTGGAAGGAAGTGCATCATGAACATCAGTACGCATGGATATGCCTGGAGTCTTAAGGCCTATATAGGGCATTCGAGGGTTCGTGGGCTTTTCTGGGAAGCGTGCACTTTTCTGGGAAATGTGCGTTTCCTTTCTGAAATGCTCCACCGAAACCAACCCGAAGCGTGCAGAAAACCCCCCCGAGCAAGAATTAGTGCCCCCACAAAGGATGTTCCAAGTATGTACGCAATGCATGGCCCATGGCTTGCAGGGCAAGTGGGAGCGTTGCCCCACTCTCTGGCCTGGGGGTCGTGGGAGCTATGGCTGCGCCAAGTAGCAGCGCGTCGCCGACAGCTGGCCCGGCACGCGCCGTCGCTTTGCTCTGAGGGTAGGAGGTGGGCTGCTTGTTGTGGATGCCATATACCCTGCCTTTTCGCGACGCCCGACCCTTGCCTGGTGGCTTTTCATTATTGCAGGCCTTGTCTACCAATTGAGTGGACGTCATTGGGCAGGTTATTGTCGTTGATGTGCTTCCCAATGGATCTGCCTGGCTAGACTGAGCATGCGGATGGAGTCTGATACGGCTGGATACATTGAATTTTTCGTTCCGACGCCCATTTACACAAGTCATGTTTTACGGATTGCAGGGCCCGTGAACGGCATTGGAAGAACAGCTGTGGCAATGCGGCCCACTTACGCAAGTCAGGCTTTACGGCTTGCAGGAAAGTTTTATTCCGACCAGGAATGTTTTTATTCCGACCCCCATTTGCGCAAGTCATGCTTGACGGCTTGCAGGGCTAGCGAACGGCATTGGATGTACAGCTGTAGCGATGTGGCCCACTTACGCAAGTCAGGCTTTACGGCTTGCAGGGCGTGAGCGGGCCGGGTTGAAGCTTGTACAGTGCGAAGCTGAACGACTTACGCTGACTTAGTCCGCCTGCCGCAGTTTTTCGTACCGCTTCGACTTGTTTCACCTCAGTTGTGCGTTTTGTTTTTGTCTTCTTAGCTTTCTTACTAGGTTACTAGGACCGAGTGCGGCAGCCGCCGTCGACGAGGCTTGACCACGCCAAAAAAAACTTGGACCTCTCATTGAGATGCTGTAGTGGCTTCAGAATTGGGGCTGCAGAGTGACAATTAGGTGTGAGGAAGGCCCTGCGCAGCGAAGCTTCCAATTGTTTGGGGGCAGCAGCTTAGCGGGGAACTGCGCCGTAACTCAAACCACTCGGAGCTGGGTTCGACGCCATCAATAGAGATGTGAGGGTACTTGGTTGGATTTTACAGCAAGTGACGCACTCGGTAGAAGAGAAGCCGAACAGGCACGACCGCAGTGCAAGAGGGGGGTGCCTTGGATCTGCACCCGCTTCTTCCCATCGAGCGGGGAGCAAGAGAGGCCTGTCTAAAGGCTGCCATCCCGCACTGGACTTCTAGCATTGGATTGCGCGAGGGAGGCTGGGTTGCAGGCGCCAGTCTTGCTCTTTCGGCGTCTTGTAGTCACCTGTGCAGCGGTGAAACCAACGCAAATCGCCTTGAGAAAACAGCACCCCATTGCGCATTTTCCGAGTTTGCCAAAAGCCGAGGTGCCTCAAGAGGTTCGTGTGCGTCATAAAGTCATGAGCAAATTCAACCACATCATGCTATATATGTTGCCAAAGTCTTGAATACCCCTCTGAAAAGCACAAAGTCGACTTCATCGTTTCCAAAGAGTCCATATTGAAACGCGCGGCACCGAGCGTAATGACATTGGTAGAGACAAGAGTCAAGAGTGCATTGCTTTCTGCCCGCGAAGGGGGCACGCCCTAGCTGGTTGCGCATGGACACCACGATCTTGCAATCCGATCTTGTACAGTGCGAAGCTGAACGACTTACGCTGACTTAGTCCGCTTGTCGCAGTTTCTCGTACCGCTTCGGCTTGTTTCACCCCTAGTTGTGCGTTTTGTTCTTGTTTGCTTAGCCTTCTTGCTAGGACCGAGTGCGGCAGCCCCCGTCGACGAGGCTTAATCACGCCAAAAAAGCGATCTTGCAATCCGATCATCAGAATCCATGCATGACCGCACTTGGAAAGCTTTTAAGCAAGGTCTCAAAGTCAATGTGATTTGAGTGTCCGTGCTAAGCACAACTACTAGCACATTAGCTCGGCTTCGCTTCAGATTGAAGCAATCTATCGCACCATGGATCACCTTAGACTGATGTGTGAGGTCGCAATGTACCAAGTTTTTCCAATCAGGTTTTTCGGACTTCCGTTCAAAAGAGATTTCCAGTGCCATGGCTGCTATCAGCTAGTGGTTGGCGAGCGCCTCCATCAGTCCGTGGAGCGGGGCCTTGTGGGCCTTCATCACCCGGACTTGCAGCGGAAAAACTTGCATCCGGTCTACAAAGGTCGATTCCGTGCGTTTCTTGTTTTGCCACCAGCCTACAGCTGGCTCCAACGGCGACGACGCCACAGTCCAGCCGGCTTGCCATTGTAGTTGGCCAATTGCAGGTTTTTTTTGACACTTCGCTACTTGTGAAAACGGAGTGCGGCAGCCGCCGTCGACGAGACCTGACCACGCCAAAGACTCACGCATGAAGGCACCGTCGTTGCAGTTCTTCGTTGGTTATCTTTTCACGCTTTCTTGGTTTTCTAAGTCGCTTGTGAGAACCAAGTGCGGCAGCCCGTTGACAAGGCCTGCGCGCTTCAACAGCGCAAGATAGACCTCGACTGTGAGAAATGCCCGTAGGGAAGAGGGATTCACCACTTCTACTACTTTCGCATTGGCCACGTCAGTTCCACATTTGCCGCGTTCACCTCGTCTTCAGCCTCTCGAATCCACGTGCTCAAGACCAAAAGCAGACAGCAATGTTTATGTGCAACAACTAATTTCTTGCCCGAGTTTCAACAATGATTCTAGCAAAACAAGTTTTTGCGTGTGTTTGTTTCTTCACGATGCCAATACTTGGGTCTGCAAAGTCTTTTGCTAAAGACGGTTGTTGAACAGAGCAAGTGAACTCTGCAGCAGTTGTGCTGCCGGTACTGTTCAATACAAAACTAGGTGGTCGTCGTGTGCCAGCAGTTTGTTCCAGCCGTGCAACTTGGTCTTTGCTGATTTTCTTGATGCTGTGTGGCATTAGCACATGATTCACAATGCGTCCACAACACCCCCGGACTTGTTCACCTTTGACGCTTCATCGCATCAATTCGGCTGTCACCATGCATGCACGTGGCCCAGGACATGAAATGTTGGATTGCATTCGTCGACATGATGTGTCTCGGTCTTCGTGCTGCGCTCAAGGAGCAGTTGTATATTTGCGTTTGTGGTGCTGCGACCCTACAATTGCTCCATCTGTTTTTTAAAGCTTTGCAGTACAAGTTTGACCAAATACGCGAAATCCCAATTGCGACTGAAAACTTGCTTGTGTGTGTGCGCACGGCATTTTGGTGTCTTCTTGTTCAGATTTGTTTCTTCGTGATGGTAGAGACTACCAACAAGTCGAATAGACGATGTTTGGAGTTAGCTGAGCTTGATAATGTAGCGGTTGGTTACGTTGGTGACAGGCACGCGACGGCAGCTTTCCGTCCGCAAGGTGTGCCATGCCATGTCGACTTGCTTGTTCGTCCACAACATGCCCACGCGTACGACGCGACTGCCTGCGCCTTTCACGTGCATCTTCTGCATGAGTGTCATGTTGTATTTCACAAATTTCCCTTCGATTCCGAAACCGAATTAGGGTGTGTCTGGAAATCTCTGGATCTAACCTCGAGATTTCTGCACGTGGTTAAACATGGAAACAACCTCGACGAACACATGCAAAACATATCGTCCTGATCTTTATCAGCCTTCGCCCGGGAACATTTCATAGAAGATGTGTGGACCGATGGTTAGTTCAAGGCATGAAAATAGACACCACGGAAAACAGCAAGTTGACTACTGCACTGCATACTTGAGAATAAGGCATATGAGCCGCTTGGATGGCGCTGGTGGACGAATTATGAGCCAAATGACATGCTCCAACAGCCCCTTCGCCGACAAAGATGTTTTTTTGAAGTTGAATCAGAGAAAATTTTCTTTGGAAGCTGTTACACACCGCAAACATCGGGATTTGATCAAAGGAGCACGAATGCAGCTGTAAACAACGAGTGAATCAGAACATGTTCCTCCATTTTCCGAGATTGTTGGAAGCATGAAAACGTCGCCGAGAATTTGGGATGCATGTTGTTGGTTTATGGCAGGATTTATCGCTGCGAATCAAGCGAGTGGCACAAAGCATGCAGATGTCGTTTCGAAGCTGTGGTTCGTTGAGAGACGCTTTTGGAAACGTTCCCATGCAGTCGATTTTCGGAGTTTGCCGAGTGAGCACTTTGGTGGTTTGCAGCTTTGATAATTTCTGCCACCGCTGCTCGGGTTAGTGCTGACCAGGACACGGCTGGCAACAACCGACGCCAACAAGCAGAGCAGACCACCACTCACGCATCGAACTGTGTAGCGTCTCGGATGTTCCAGCATAAATTGCTAAAATGGACGCTGCCACTGGGCAGAGCAGCCGAATATTCTCCTATGCAGGCTAGGCGGCGGTCGTGTTGGCAGATGCGGGAGTGTGCTGGTCGCAACAAACGCTTTTGCTAAGAAGGTTTTCTGCGCAGAGACGTCGGCAAGTCGAGCCTTCAGGTTCCTTCTTTTGCTTCGCTCTGGATGCCCAGCCCTTCAAAGCCCCAAGTCGTTGCTGCAACGTCGCTTCCGGCCGAAACTTACCCGTTAGCTCTAGGGCCAAAGCCGAGGCTTCTTCTGGAGTAGATTGGCCGTAGAAGGCACTGGTCTGAGGCAATGACACCACCACTACGATAGGTTCTTTTCTTAGCAATCCGAGGTTCACCACCATTCCAACCCATTTACCGTTCGACGTGCGATCAGACCTTGCATGCATCCCGGATTGGATAGAAGTGGTTGCTTTCCAAGTATGTGCAACAAGGTGGCCGATGCCTCATCAATCAATGGCCAATAGCAAGCAGTTGCTCTGATTTTCAAGTCTGACTGGCAGGGACAAGCCATCTGTGATGGCAACCAAGGCGCAATCGTTTTGCAATGCAAGCTGCATGCACTCTGGTTTCTTTAGCGTCCGCAGGTGAGCTGTCGCTTGCTAGAGCATGGTGGGATCCTTTCAGATGTGCTGGAACATTTTTGGTGATTCAGGCTGACAGCGTTTCAGGAAGTTTTCCCATGCCCCTTGCACGCTGCATTTTGGCTCTGAGGCGACCGCGGCATGACGGCCAATGTTCAAACGACGAGAGCCCTTTAAGTGCGCCAGGGCACCCTTAATCAGTCTGTGTCATCTGAATGCAGGTTTTTCAATTATTGCAGTATTGCAGCATGCGGAGAACTGTCAAATCACAGGCGGAGGGTAGTTGACACACGACTGCAACGCAGTCAAGTGGTCATTGATCTAAGCATAAATCAGCATGTGTCGTTCATATCGTGAACTTTGCTTGGGGCTTTGACAGCACAAACATTCCAGATTCTAGATGGCCCTGGTACCATGCATCCAGCGTGATGTCTCTCGTTTCGAGGCTTGCAAGAAAGCTCGGGCGGCCGGTCGTGGCAGTGGCGGCGGGCAGGGGCGGAGGCTGGGCCAAGGGTCTGTGTGGGACAACAAGCCTCCTGCGTGACCGAAGCCAAAGCCATCCGAGTGGCCTGGGCCTGGGCCTGCGGCGTTTTGTACATGGCGAGCAGCGTGGCGAACGCCGTGGCGAACGCCGTGGCGAAGCGGAACCTTCGGGCCACGTGCACTCGAAGCGGGGGAAGCACGGGCCCGGACACGGGGGCCAGGGTCATGAGCATAGCGGCCACAGCCATGGCCACAGCCACAGCCACGCACACGGACAGCATGGCGAAAGTCGGAACCACCTGCATGTCTTGGGCTGTGATCATAGCCACAGTGCGGAAATGTCGGAGCTCAAAGGTGAAGCGATCAAAGTAACATTATTGGGGTTCAGCTTCAACTGCTTATTGGGTGTGCTCCAGTACTTCGCTGGGAATTATTGCAAGTCTGCAGCTCTGACGAGTGATGCCATCCATACTTTGACGGACTCCCTATCTGACATCATTACGCTCTGTGTGGTCCAGCTGGCCATTGGCCCAGCCACGCCGCACTTCCCCTTTGGCCGGGGGAAGCTCGACTCGCTGGCGGCCCTTGGAGTTTCGGGAATCATGATGGGCACGGGAATCTCAGCCATGCGCTTCTCCAGCACTCTCTTCCTCGAAGCCATGGCTATGGGCGACCTAGGTAGCGACGAGCACCAGGGGCACGGGGATTCCCACTCCCACGGACATTCCCATGTGCACAGCCACGGACTGCCATCGCCGATCTTGGAAAATGGTCATGTCAACGAGGTGGCAGTGGGGACCTGCTTGGCGACCATTGCTGGCAAGGAGGCTCTGTATCACATCACTCGCAGGGCTGCCGACCGACTGCACAGTTCCGTGCTCTTGGCCAATGCTTGGCACCACCGCAGCGACGCCTTGAGCTCTGGCCTTGTCTTGTTGGGTGTCTTGGGGCGGATGTTCGTGCACAGCGCTTTCGACCCTGTTGCAGGTGCCCTGGTCTCCACGGTGATCATCCGAATCGCCTTTGGGATCGGCCGAAGGTCTGTTGCAGAACTGCTCGACATGCAGCTGCCCAGGCAGGACCTCCAGGAGCTCAACGAAGCTCTAAAGGCGGCACTCACAAAGGTTCAGGCTCAGGAGGAGCCGCCTTCCGTCGAAGTGCAGCAGTTGGTAGGCCGGCGTGCGGGCCCTGACGTGCACTTGGAGGCTCTCCTCACGAGCAGCGACTGGAGGGCGATCTCGGCACAGCAGCTCGCACAGCTGGAGACGTCTCTACTCAGCGAGTTGCATCTTGGAGGCCATCGCATTCGAAGCCTCCGAGTCGTTCCACGTTTGTGAGGACGAGCCCGCTTCGAGCTCGCGTCGAAAAGGCTTGGAGGAAGGTCGGGCAGGGCCGCCGGCCTTGCGGCCTATGCAAAAAACGCACGTAACGACGTAGCGACGTAGAGAGGATGGGAGGCAGAGGGCAGTGTTGCCTCGAGGCAGTTCTGCGCCCGCAACGGCCGTCGAGGCCCGGCCCTGTGTCAGCGGGTGGCGGGTGCGGGTGTCAGTGCGGCCTGCTTTGAAGAGCGGAGTGTCCTGTCTGTGTCTTCGCCGCACCACGGCTCCCGCGGCTCACAGAGATGCTTAGAGATTATTGTTTAAGATTTACGGGTTTGGGTTTAGGGCTTAGGGTTTACGGGTTTACGGGTGTTTACGGGTGCAGGGGTATACCACGAGCTGCTGCAGCAGCTGCTGCTGTCTTGAGCTTTGAGAGCTTGCAAGCCCTAAACCCTAAACCCTGAGTAGCCATGGTTCCCGCTAAGACCCTTGTGGCATTTGACCCGGGTCATCTAGGTGTTGCCTCCTTGAAGTAAGCATGCGGGATGGCTTCCGATTAACCTTGGCCTTGTGGGGAGCTGCTCATGCGAGCTCGCCACTGTACGAGCTACGATTTCGGCTCATAGCTGACGATAGAGGGCAGCAGTGTAGCTCACCAAAGCCCACACCCAAGCGGCCCAAGCGTCCCTGAGCCTGCACCATTTGAGCCGCAGTGTGCAGAACTTGCAGCAAGTTTGATTTCAATCCCCAACTGTCCAAAGTGGACTCCGCCGATTTTTGAAGTCTTTTTCGCTTCGGCTCCGTGAGCTTGCAGGACGCATCATGCAGCTATGCAGCTATTGCACATTCCGGCATTGTGGTCCAAGCTCTGCGCATTTGACGGTGTGGCACCAGGAGCTGCAGCCATGTTCTCCCCGGAGATGCTGAAGGCGGCACAAGGAATGATGGCGAACATGTCCCCTGAGGCTTGGGGCATTGAGGATCGCTGAGTTCCACTTACAATGTTTACCTGCCAGGACATGCAAAGAATGACTCAGATGGCAGCCAACATGGACCCTTCCGTCATGGTTGCTCCGGCTAACCGTCAGCTGTGTCCCAATCCCCAGCATCGGAAAAACCCTCGTGAGGAAGCCTTTGGCTGCCTCAAATATACTGCCCAGTGTCGCGTACAACCGAATTCACGGGCTGAGGAGGGCATGATGAAGAATATGGGCGGCAATGCCCCGGCTATGGATTCAAGCCAGATGCAGGAACAGATGATGCCGTGCAGCAAGACATAGCGACAGTGCCATCCTGGACGAAAGACTCGCAGGATGATTGAGCATGTCATCTTGAGCTGTGTGTTGTAACTGAGGAAAAAGATAGGGCAGATGAGCCCTGACGAGCTCAAGTCGAAACTGCCGTGCATTAGTCTTGATTTGATCCTAGGTTCCGTAACTTGGGCTTGGACAGCCGTCGCTTGAGTCGCTTGCGCTTGGGCAAATGCTCAGGAGTATGAGTCAAGCACAGCAGCAGATGGGTGGCCAGAAGCAATACATGCACCTCGGCTTCGGGTTCATTTCCCCTGAAGAGCTTTTCTGCTGGCCCTGTGTCACCGTGTGAGGTACAATGCATCCATGCAGCTGAAAAATGAAGGCAACGACCACATCAAGGCTGCCATGGGACGCCCCCGGTGCCGATTGTGACTCTAAGCCGAGCATTTTCCAAGGCTCAGAAGTATTCCGATGCTTTGAGAGCGTACAGCAAAGCTCTGGAGAATCTGAAGCCCTTTGCCGGAGATGCCACTCGGTTGACCTGTGCTGCGCGGCACTGTGCGCCCACAGGGGTGCTTGCGATCCATGCTTTCCCCTTAAGGACATCTCTCAGCTGCGGTTGTCCTTGATGCTGAATTCTGCCATGTGCCATTTAAAGCAGAGTGATCCTGCGCGGTGCGTGGAGGTTCCTTGCTCCGGTTGTTGTTGGCGGTGCCTATGGCGAGTGAAGTCCTGTGACACGCTGTCGCTGAGGTATGCGAAGAAGCACTCCAAATCAACAGCCATAGCGTCAAGGCTCAGCTTCTCGCAGAGCTCCGTACGGCTCCTTACGGCTGCATGCTCTGGTGCTGGCAGGCGCTTTTCCGGCGCGGCCTGGCCCGAGTGGACCTTGGCCAACTGGCTGAGGGCGTGGCCGACATCAAGCCTGAGCCTCAGAAGATCTGCGTGTTTCTCTGGAAGCAACCGCGTTGCACGAAAATGTAGAGGTTCGCAGCGAAGCTGTCTCCAGATGACACGGGCTCAGCATGAAGGGATGCCGAGACGCGACGGCTGCAACGGCGTGCTACAGGACAAGACGATTGCCTCAGAGTTGCAGCGGGTGGAGAAGGACTGCATGGGCAAAGGCCGCCAAGCACAGACTGCGCGCTCGATCTCAGGGATCCGATCATCCGACTGTCGGGCAGGCGTGTCTTCGGAGGCCATCGAGACGGCCCAGCAGAAGGCCGAAGAGGCGGCCAAGAAAGGCCCGACGAGGGGCGCGGGCGCGGGAGCGCGGGAGAGCGCAGCCCTGAGAGCGAGCGCCGCTGAGGCTCCGGCTCCGTCGCGGCGAGCGCGGGAGCGTCGGCGCCTTCGAGCGGCCTTCCGGGTGCAGGTGGCCAGAACGTCGGGCAGGTTCGGCGGCTTCGGGGCCGTGTTACGGGGCCGTGTTGGGGGCTACGGTCCGGCTACGGTGCTTGCTTCGCGCTTCGCGAGGCCATGGAGCAGATCTCCAAGAACCCGGAGATGGTCTCCCAGGCCACGGAGATGATGAAGAATCTGTCCCCGGAGGAGGGAGCCGAAGAGTTCATGCGATGTGCTTACAGCATCTTGCAGCTATTGCTGAAGAGAGGACATCGAGCGAATGATGGCCTCCGCACCCTTGCCTCCGGGTGTCGACAAGGAGACAGCACGAAAGCGAATGGAGGCGAGACTGGAGGAGTGAATGCAGAAAAGTGGTAGTGTGGCCGAGTGCGAGCTCTCTTGAAGTGATCTGGAGTGATGGAGTTTTGGGGTAGTTGCGGTGAGGCCGTCTCAAAGAATCCAGAGATGCTGAAAACGGCCATGGACACGCTCTCGTCCATGCCGGAGGAGGCGCAGTCGCAGTCAGCGCAGTCAGCGCAGTGTCCTGTCAGTCTGTCAGTGTTGGTTTGACGTTTGAGACTCGCAGGAGCGGAAGCGCATGCTGCAGTCCGCGGCTGGCGGAGGGGCCGTGAATCGGCAGAACACCGGCGTTCGGCGTTCCTTCCAGCTTGTGCCTTGTGCGTCATCGTACGTCGAGCGTTCCCAGGCACCGGACTTCAGCAAGATGGGAGACCCTTGGCTGCAGAGGCAGAGGCAGCCCTGGGCGGGGCCTCGGCGTGTGCGCTGAGGACCTCATGAAGGATCCGGCGGCCATGAAGTCTGCCATGGCTGCTGCCAGTGCCATGGGCCAGGGCTCCGGGCCTGAGGCGCGGAGACCCCGGAGACAGAGGAAAGAACTGAAGCCCTTTGCCTTCTCCTCCCCTTGCTTCACTTTCTTCCTCCCACCCTTCACAGGCCCTTCACAGCTGAGGCAGATCTCATGAAGAAGATGACAGAGAATCCGGAGATGCTGCTCTGCCGAACATGCACCCAAGTTGTGCCGCGGTTCCGGCACAGAGCGACCTGTTTTGCCCAGTGATCTGTGCTGCTACCCGAGGATGGATGCCATGACCAACATGATGAAAAACATTCCTCCGGAGCAGATGCAGAAGATGATGGACATGAGCATGAAGCTGGGTCAGCATGGAGCACTTCCGTTCGTAACTTGTGCATACGGAGATTGCCGCGGTTTCGCAAGCTCAGCTTAGGAAGATGAAGTCGGGAGGCGACGGCACGCCGGATCCGTCACAGATGCTGAACGATCCGGAGATGATGAAGGCGGCGGAGGAAATGATGAAGAGTCTTGGCTTTGACAGAGATCCTGATAAAGAGCCCGAGGGGCCCGAATGTCCGAGGAACATGTCGCCGGAGGCGCTTCAGAGCATGGCCAAGTCTGCAGGCATGGAGGTCAGTGAGTCTCAAGCCAAAATGATTTCGAGGGTAATGCCCTTCATGATGAAGGCCCTTAAACTTTGGGGCCATGTGAAGAGCATGTTTTCAGCAATGTTCAGCCCAAGGGGCCGAATCGTCCTTGCTGTTGTGATTGTGTTGGTCGCTGTCGGCCAGCACTATTACTTCTCCGAGAAGTAAATGCACTGTGCGGGCGTACGGCCCGAAAAACGTTGCCAAGGGCAGTTCTCATTCGAGAAAATCCCCTCGCACTGCCCAGTGACAAACAAGCGGGGTTGCAGCTATGCAGAGTTCTGCCTCATCCTGCTTTATCTCATCCCTTCTTCCACATCCCCGGAACTGTTTTCCAAAGGAGTTCGCACCACAAGCTTATGCATGTCCGGCGATGGCAAGGACTGACGGGTGCCGATGCCTCTTATCCCCGCATGCCATGGTTGGCCGTCGGCGAGCGCCCCATGCCGCAGCCATTTCTACTCTTCTTCTCGGGCGTTGTCACAGGCCTTGGACAGGCCAGAGTCCGAGTCTGCTCCTGAAAAGCTTGCTAGAGATTCGACAATTGCAGGTGTGGTGCTGCGATGGCTCTGGAGCTGCAGCCGACGGCCTGAACTTTGAGGGGCGTTGAGGTCATGCTTGCTGGTTTTTTGTCCAAGGTACAAGTTCACTTTCATCGACGTGGACGAGCAAGANGTGCTGCGATGGCTCTGGAGCTGCAGCCGACGGCCTGAACTTTGAGGGGCGTTGAGGTCATGCTTGCTGGTTTTTTGTCCAAGGTACAAGTTCACTTTCATCGACGTGGACGAGCAAGATCCAGCCGAGGCCCAGCACGTCTCGTCCTCAGCCGCGGGAGCTCTGAATTCATTCCTCCATCTGGAGCTCTCGCTCAGTCGCGTTCGCGCAGCTGCCCTCCGACTTCTGGCCGGCATTCCGCAATGGACATGGGCATGGACGCACACGAAGAGGACTGGGCGTGGCCGGGGGATGACGGGGGGATCACGGGCCAACGAGGGGTCTCTGGAGTTTCAAAGCGCGGAGGAGAAGGCCATGCGAGGCTACGTGGACATGCTGAAGCAGAAGCAAGGGGATGCCGGTTTCGCAAGAGCACTGCACCAGAAGGCTTGCGGGCAAGCGCCATGGCAAGCATGTTTGCCTTCGGCACANGCCATGCGAGGCTACGTGGACATGCTGAAGCAGAAGCAAGGGGATGCCGGTTTCGCAAGAGCACTGCACCAGAAGGCTTGCGGGCAAGCGCCATGGCAAGCATGTTTGCCTTCGGCACAGCGCTCGAGGCAGACAGCCCTTTCGGCAGTGTCCTCGATGCGAGCCCAGCATCCACCGCGGCCCCCGAGAGTGAAGGCCACGCGCTGCAATGTCAGTGTAGCGCGGATTGCAGCAAGTTGCCTGAATCTGAACCTTCGCTGGCCGAACTTGGAAGGTGATTGGAGCCCAGGGCAGTCAACCAATACAGACGACAGCCCTGCCACCTTCATGGAAGGCAAGGTCTCTTTGTGAGCTCACATTCTAGAGAGACGTATCCTAATCGACAGGAACCCCTCGCAGCAGTTCGCTCGATCGGCGTGTTGCTGAGCTGCTGCCGAGCCACGGCAGCTTGGGTCACCCGGAGGCCTAAATGGCCTAAANGTATCCTAATCGACAGGAACCCCTCGCAGCAGTTCGCTCGATCGGCGTGTTGCTGAGCTGCTGCCGAGCCACGGCAGCTTGGGTCACCCGGAGGCCTAAATGGCCTAAATGCTTTCGGTGCACTTTGATTGAGGGCGGATTGCGATGCCTCTGCGTGTGGCTCTGGCCTGTGGCCTTTATTGGTGGCAGGTCTGCCGCAGGCCTTGCATCTACTTCTTGGCCGGGCACTGCGAGAACGGAAACGCCTGCGCCTACTGCCACCTCCCCCACATGGATCCCAGACGCATATGAGTCATGTAAGGCGCTGCAGTATTGAAAGTGTTAGATTTGAGCCTTCAGCTGTTAGTACGCATTGACCTCTGGAGCACGTTGCCGTGGCCGTTCCTCTCCAGGCGGGCCCCCTTGAGCAGTTTTACTCCTGTGTTGTGCGGAAAACATGCAACCAACACCTACGAAGCCGAGGTGGATGTGTACAGAGCATTGCCGACTACTTTTTCGTGACCTCCCCCGGCCTTCGACATCCTCGAGATCTTCGCTGGTGAAGCAAAGCCATCTGCAAAGGCTTTTCGCTTCGGGCTCAACGCGTGCGGATGCCGTTCGCCACTGCGACCTTGGGCAGTGATCATCGGCTACCCTTCAGCCCCCACAGCCTTCCACAGCATCATCAACGAGAACGTCAACTTCTCGGCGAAGCAAGGGGGATGAGAAGACCAATGACCTACTACGTCGCAGAGCCGCGGACCAAGGGATGAGACGTGTCACTGCGGCAATTTGCCGCGCACAATATGAGGCAGGCAGGCTGTTCTTCTTGGACAGTGCCCCGGAACAGCCGACTTTGGAGCCAGACCGAGATGGCATCGCTCCTCGACCTGCCCGGTGTCACTACTACGACGGCCCTCTTCGGCGCCGAGACCGCGGACGGCCAGCCAATCAAGAAGGCGATGCAACTCATGTCCCTTCGGCAAGCAACTTTCGGCCGCCGACCTCTCTACTGACCCCGATCAACAGCAACCTCGCGGCCACGACTGAGACCTATCCCGGTGCCTTCGTGGACCAGCTGCTCACGTCCATCAGGGCTGGGTTTCACAACAGAAACCACAACGATGCACTTCCTTGTGTATGCCTACCGCGGCTTGGGACAATGTGTTCAAGCAGGTAGAGAAAAGCTTCGTCGGCAGCAACCGCCGACCCTATATCGTGGATCCCGACTCCACCTTTGGCCAAGACCTCTTCCGGATGGACGGGGTGAGAATCCAGGTGGCTACACACCGACCCAGCGCTGCAATACACCGATGGCTCCAGGCAGGTGGAAGTTGAGCAGCTGGACGAGGTTCGGCAACCCCCAAGTGAAGGTTCAGCAAGCCAGTGCAATTTGCAGTTTCATTTATGGTTCTTCCCGGCAAGCAGAAGAAGCATAGCAGGCCCAGAAAGACCCGGGCCCAGAGGTCCCCATCGGTGGCCTCCCGACCGACGTGACCCTCCCTGGCTGTGATAAAATTCCGATAGGTCCGTGGCAAGACTTCATGTGACCCCAGCGCCCACGAGCTTAACCATTTGCTTTGTCATCGTGGAAGTCCCAGCGTCGGTGTGCAGGAGTGTGTGCGCAAACTGTGTTGCGCCACGTGTCCAAGGCTTGCCGGACAACAACCAAGGCCCTCTTCGACTCCCAGTCTAGAAGCTGGTCAGCTCGGGACTTAGTACAGGGTGACTTCTTTCGGGTGAGGCTTTTGGGCGGGTCAGTCGAAGTGCTTGGCCTCTCCGACACAGCTGCCGGCTACCACCAGGCAGCCATCTTCCGAAACAAATCTTCTAACGAGAGATGCAACTGTGTGCTACGAGCAGTGCTGGAGAAGCTCATCAACGACCACGCCATGGACGACTGGGACCGCCTCGACCGCGTCCTCACTGCGGCCCTCCATGCCATCAATTCCTTTGTGACCGTGAAAGGAGGAGCCCGTACCAAGCCGTGTACAGCAAGGTCCCCAGGATCCCAGGTGGGCTCCTGACCGACGACGGAGTCCTGGCACAGTCTGTGAGTGACTCAGGCTTAGTTGCAGAACGCGCTCGTTCAGGAGCGGTGTCCCACTTAGCCGCCATGAACGTGGATCAGGGCTTGAACCGAGCCATCTTGAGCAAAACTGGCGACGACGAGGTCGTCGCAAACGAGGGGCTTGGACCACAGGCCGCTTCCTGGCGGTGGCCATGGGACAGATTCGCAAAGCAGTGGGATGGGGAGGCTGGTGCCCCAATGAGGCCGACATTCAGTGCCTCAAACACGCTACCGTGGACCTCAAGGAGAGCATCTTCCAGGACCAACGCTGGCCACCTCCCGCCTCCCGACGACAACATGCGGGACCTGGGGGAGGAGCTCGTGAACTTACCTTCCGAGGCCGGGCCGATATCTCAGGCCCCCGGGCTTTCGACACCAGTGCCACATGTACATGCGGTGGCGCTGAGGACACCTCTTCCACTCTATTTCGGCGACCCACTTCGTTCGGTGAACGCCGCTGCAAGGACTCCGCACGCACCGAGACACACCAGAAGCAGGTCGCCGGCACCACCAACATGTCTACCACAACCTTCGGATCTGATACTGGGCGGCGCCTCTTTCGACGACAACCTGTTGACGAAGAGGCCGCAGACCAGGAGCCTGACCAACAACAACCACACTAGATTCCTGATCTACCTGGCGGCCCCGTACCTCAAGTAGTACCTCCGGAGCAACAGCTACAAACAGAGACACCGGCGCAAAACACTGCAACGTGAACCACTAAAATTCACTAAAACTAGCGGCTTCGACAACTACTCAAGTGAAGCCCGCTCTGCAGCAGGAGCTTCTGACCAGCAACAACTACGACAGATTCCTGATCTACCTGGCGGTCCTCGCATAAATGTTTCTTCAACTTCGTCTTCTACCCCAAGGGCAAAAACTTCAGAAGTACCTATATAGCTCTCACGCCACTTCGCTTTCAGAGCCAGCTCCTACTTTGCCACAGAAACAAACCTTCGCACCTTGACGACGCTCCTCGTAGACGGTCCCGAGCTTCACCGTGTACAGCCAAGCGAGGAGTACCTGACCGGCGTCTTTGGACCACGACGACGTCCCTTCTGCGAGGCCTACCTCCAGAGCCTGACCAAACGGCTCTCCCGGAAAGACGCCAGACAGGTAGACCGTGAGATACCCTGGACCACGATCATCAAGGGCAACGACGTGCCAGAGTACCTCAAACGCATTTTGCGCAGCAGGGACTGCTACAGGGACAAGTCAAGAGGATGCGGCCCGATAATAGTGTGCTTGGGTCATGCGGACCCAGACCCGTTTTCTTTGAACAGGCAAGCACCCACTCCGGGCTGCGCTGCAACACACGTCGTTTTCATGATGCTGGTGGCCGGCTCCAACAAGGAACTCTTCGACACCGGGTTGGAGTGGACCGGCTGGATAGCCGACGCGGCGACGGTCTTTGTCCAGGGACAGCAACCTCAAGACGAGCGCAGCCAGCCGCTGTACATGCGGCCACCTTCGGACGGGCTGATCGCCCAGACACCGCACTGGAAGGCCAAGCTTTACTTGATCAAGTCCAGCATCTACGGCTTGGCCAGCGCACCGTGCCTTTGGAGCATCGATGACGACCCGGCTGCTCAAGCTTGGCTACGTGCAGCACTCCTTCGACAAGATGGTCTTCCTCAAGCGGGACCAAAGCGGACAATTGTTGAGCATCATCATTGTCTACGTAGACGTAGACGACTTCTTGGGCGTCTACCGCAAGGACTACAACATCAGCGAAGTCCATGACGCCTTCGTGTGGGGCGCCCTCAACTTCTTCAAGCTCAACGAGCCTCTCACGTTCAAGGGCAAGGAGCTGACACTCAAGCTGAACAGCCGCGGCCGCCACATCCTCGTGATCACACAGAAGGAGTCCATCCATGGGCTGGATTCAGGGAAAATTCCAAAGGGCGCCGAGCTCACCGAGCCCCTCACTCCAGAACAAGGTGAACTTCGTTCAGTTGCAAGCTGTTTACAGTGGCTTTGTGGTCAAAGCAGACCCGAGCTGTCTCCAAGCGTGTCACTGAACAGCCTGAGCTCTAAGAGCACCCTCGCGAACCTCGGGTCTCTCTACTTCGCCCTCGACTTCGCCGAGGAGACCTCCAACTACGGCCTCGTCCTGCCGGACGTTCCTTTGAACCCGGACACAACCCTCGTCTCCTACTCTGGAAGTCCGGCAAAAGCACCCGGGTGTGACGCAGCGCCCTCGCTGCCGAGGCCATGGTTGCGGACGAGGCAGTGGACCGGTTGCTATACACCAACCTCTACCTCAAGTCATTATACGACTCTTGATTCAAGAGAATCCACAGACGTCTGAGAAACGTCTTATTGTGAGCATCCAATACAATGTGGGGCCAGAGGCAGTCCACTGGGTGCCTACGCACCTGATGCGTCGGATGCGTGCAGACGGGCTCACGAAAATCTCGGCCGAGCTGATGGAGAGTTTGTGCAGATGGCTTTCGGCTCCCTGGCTCGTACTCCGTGAGGTCAAAAACAAAGACCAGTGTTAAATTTGAGCCTTCAGCTGTTAGTGCGCATTGACCTCTGGAGCACCTTGCCGTGGCCGTTCCTCTTCAGGCGGGCCCCCTTGAGCCGTTTTATTCTTGCGGTGTGGAAAACATGTGCAGCTGCTGATTTGTGCGAGACTAGTACGCTGAGCAAGTGCTTAGTCGAGAGAAAGTGCAGTGCAACTAAGGAGAAGACTCCAAAGCTTGACAAAAGGCAGCGAACCATCATCCAGGTCAGGGCTTCGGCACCGCAGAACAAGCCCGGAGTCTGCATCTGAGCAGGGACTGAGCCGCNGCCTGTGGCCTTTATTGGTGGCAGGTCTGCCGCAGGCCTTGCATCTACTTCTTGGCTGGGCACTGCGAGAACGGAAACGCCTGCGCCTACTGCCACCTCCCCCACATGGATCCCAGACATATATGAGTCATGCAAGCTTCCAAGACACATGCCAGTGCAACTAAGGAGAAGACTCCAAAGCTTGACAAAAGGCAGCGAACCATCATCCAGGTCAGGGCTTCGGCACCGCAGAACAAGCCCGGAGTCTGCATCNCAGTGCAACTAAGGAGAAGACTCCAAAGCTTGACAAAAGGCAGCGAACCATCATCCAGGTCAGGGCTTCGGCACCGCAGAACAAGCCCGGAGTCTGCATCTGAGCAGGGACTGAGCCGCCGAGAACTCTTGGCGCTGGTCCTGGAGTTTTGCCGGACAAAGGCTGAGCAGGCCGGGCCGCCGGGCTTTTTCCCCTTTTGGCCCTTTTGCCGGAGACCGGAGAATTTCTGCCAGGTGGGCTTCGTCGAGGAAGCCTCCGAGGTGCTCGGCATGCTGGAGGCGCGGAGCAGCGCGGAGAGCCCTCCGCAGCCTAGGGCCGCCTTTGGTGCAATGTGCACGGCTTCTGGCAGGCAGAGTCGGCCAGCGCGCGGGCCCTGCCGGCATCCATCTCGGACCGGGACGCCTTCTCAGCTCTGCTCTGTTTCCGCTTCTTTTCAGACGTGTCTTTGGGGAGGGAGCGCCATCATGATCATCATGGAAGCCCGAGGACATCCGAAACCTGCACAAGACCCTGGCGCGCATGAACTTCTCCAACCTGATTGGTTCCTCGCCCGCAGCGGCGATCTTGCCCGCGGTAGGGTGCCACAGAAGGGCTCCTCTCAGGATTGGTGACGCACCAGTCCCCGAGCCGACCCGGAAACGCTTCAGAGAGCTCAGANCCGCGGTAGGGTGCCACAGAAGGGCTCCTCTCAGGATTGGTGACGCACCAGTCCCCGAGCCGACCCGGAAACGCTTCAGAGAGCTCAGAGCAGCTGATGGGAGCCTTGGAAAGGCGCGGGGACTCGGCGCCTGCGGCCCAAGCTTTGCCCCCTTTCGCCAGGCTTCGCATGCACTTCCTGCCGCTCGCGATGTGAGAGCAGCGAGGAAGGCAAGAGATCGTCGTTCCAGCTGCAAGACCCTGCATGACTCATGTCATAGGCCCTGGCAAAAAGAAGCCGGCACGAGCTACGCGCTGATGCAATGCCGCAGGTGGAGTCCCGGTTTCTGCAGTCGCAGGAGCGAAGCTCTGCCTTGCAACATCTTTTTATATATTGTTTGCAGCTCTTGGAGAATGGCTCACTTTTCGCGATCGGTGGGATAGAGCCGTTACGAACGTTGCCTTTTGCTGCATGGTTTGACAGATTCTGCAGATTCGTGGGCAAATCGGGCTCCACATGCCCACGCCCGCAGCTTGACAGAACCTCCATACCGCCGCAGTGTAGGCACACCAGTCATTTCACGAGGAAGGCAAGTGGTTGTGTTGAAGCAGCTTTCCAGCATCCTGAGTGAGGCATGACAACTGAATGTCGCCAGCCAGACAGAACTCAACTCTTGCATGCCTATCCGGAACCTTGCGCTCATGTGTGCCCAGCAGTTTCGGAGACGAGCTGTAGGCTTTGAAGTTGTGTTGTCTGCCTATGTGTACCGCTGGGAACATGCGAGCAAGATCTGCTTTAAAGTGTCCGCAGCTGGCTCATGCAATGCCAGGCCTCGCCGCTTGGTGGTGCTACCATAATTGCAATAACTATCCCGAAACCCACTTCTTTGCCAGTTCTTTGCCAGCAGCAGTCACTATCTGCCCAGTGCCAGCTGCATAGAACTCCTACGCGCTGCACCGACTGGGCTGACGACTGCATGGAACCATGTCATGTGGTGCTTTTTTCGTCAACTTTCCATGTTCCCTTTCTTTTTGCCGCAACAGAACGACTCGAAACAGCCTTCTGCTGCTCACATCTCTTTACATTCTTACATGAGCTCAGCCACGCTATGGCAATGGCAGTCTAAGAGACGATCTAGGCTGCCCGGCTGCCTCTTGATGCTCCAAGGAGGCTGCTTCAAGCGTTGTGCAGCCTGCAGGAACATGATACAGTTTGCTGTGCTAGGGCAAGATTTGCTGGATGAGCGTGACTGTCCCTGGCATTTTGCTTTCTGCTTCTTCTTGCTTGAAAGTTGCAGGATTGGCTTTCACTTGCCATGTCGCTTCGTGTTTAAAATGGCTTGCAACCGGCTCCGTCGGCAGACGTAGAGAAGTCAATGCTGGCACGAGCTGGGCGGCCACCACGTTCTGTTCTGGCTCAGAGGCTCAGAGAGGTATTCGAGTTACGATGTTGTCTCTACCTGGCTTCTTGTCTCCTCCTCTGTAGCTTCAGCCGTGCTCGTCACAACCGACATGCGTAAAGAACTATGAAGCTGTGGGCTAACTTTATGCAGAACCCGCGAGATCTCGGGCAGGTGGGGATGAAAAAGCCGTGCTGATTGTGCATGCTGCCAGCCTTCACGATTTCACCCGAACTGTCTTGCACAGTGGCATGCCCGATTCTCCAGGACGACGTCTCTGTCAAGCTTCGCAGGGAGCGAAGGCGCCAACGCCACTCTCGTCACGAGGAACAGTGGGCACGCGGAATGCACACTTGCTGGGCAAATAGACGCCGAGGAAGCGCATGGACGGCCTAAAGAAACGGTTTAGTGTTGCTGCTGCTGCTGGCGTCGTTGTTGTTGTTGTTGCCGTTTCTGCTGTTGCTGCTGCTGCTGTTGTTGTTGTTGTTGCTGTTGGTGTTGTTGTGGTGGCTCAAGGCCATTTTAGATCGAGGTTTACAGGTGGTTGCGGGCAGCGCTTAGCTCCGCGGTGCCTACCTCCTAGCAGGAACAGCCCACCGTAGACTAACTCGGGTGCCATGGCCAGCACTCCTTGGCGTGTCCATGCGGATCATGGATCTACTGCCACAAGCTACGACAGTGCGGACGACCGTGGAAGGCCCCCAGCTGCAGGTCCAAGGCAAAGTTGGACCCTGGACGAGGTATCCTGGCCGGACCTTCCTCGGAAGAACAGACCAGGGAAACGACAGCGAGAAGCGTTAAAGGCGCTGCAAGAGCGGAGCGAGGAGACCACCGGAGAGGTCCACCTCCTTCCGTACCAAAATTGTCTTTGCTGCTGCACTTCCCAACCCACCAGCGCTCCGGACAAGACGCAGCGGTCGCAAACCCTGAAGCCGCCTCGGAGGCCCTGTGCAGCAAGGCCTCCTGGAAAAGGCGGGGACGTGTTAAGCCGCAGGAGCCGACGCCAGAGCTGGCCAACTCTGCAGGCGCTACGAAAAGACTTTGCCGGAGAAGATCCAGGCAGCGTTGGCAAAGCTCGAAGCGGCCGAGCCACAACAGATGCCACAGCAGCAGCTGAACGAGGCCAGCCGGATTTTCAAGGCGAGAGCCCAAAGTTCCGAGCTATGATCGGGGCACAGAGAGCATTCTGGGCAAAGTTCGACAAGCAGAAGAAGGAGCACGCGGAAAGTCTTGAGGAGATATAGAGGGTTTAAACACAAAACAGCAAGAGCAGCAACAGAACGTGGCGGACCTGCAAAAGGAGCTCCAAGCCACGGTGCCCACCACACTCCCGGCACCGCTGCCGGACGAGCTGGCGGCAGGCCTGATCTAGCAGGAGTCACGGAGGAGCAGGTGCAAGCGACGAGGGCTCTCCTCACAATGGCGCCGCAGCCCGAAACCGCAAACCCTTTTCAGCCAGGTTTCAAGTCCCCTGAAGCCCTGAAGGAGCAGGAGGGTAAGAGTGGCAAAAGCAACATGCACTCGAATGTGCACACCCGCAAGATATTTCCGCTTATGCGCTACTTCACGGCAAACCCTAAACCCTTAACCTTAAACCTTGAAACCACGGTTGACACTGTGGTGGTCATGGGGAAGGTGTGCAAGGAGCAAGACAGCCCTACTTGGAAGCTGGCGGTGTACGAGCCCTGCTGTTGGCAGAGGGGGTGCATGCAACTTGCGGCTTTTCCGTGGAGGTCTGGCCTCTGTAATGCTATGGCATCTATGGGGACATGAGGCGGTGGGCCTTCCGCCCGCGAGGCGCACGCGCATCCGTGTCTGACGTGTCCCACTGCCCAAGCGGTGCCTTCGGTGCAGCAAGTTGAGGTTTGTTGGTTCAAAACTGTGGCCAGGTGGAGGGGTGAGGTTGCGTGCCGTGACAGGCCCTGGCAGGTGACCTGGGCCAAACTGCAGCAACACCAGAAGATGGTACCACGTCAAGGGCCCTTTGTCCGAGCCCTTCACGCATTAACGGGCCTACAATATCCGGAACACCAGCAAGCCTTGGTTTTGGAGCAACTCAAGCTCACAGTTGAAAAGGCCCGACAGCAGGAGCAGCGAATCAAATTCTGTCTTCTTTGTGATGCCCAGTGCATGTGGGAACATGTTGTTTTTGAGTGCACTTGGTGGTGGGCTAAACACCTGCCAGAGCCGGACTGGTTCAGTACAGGCCGAGCTGCTGGCCCTCGTGGGCTTTGGCGAGGGGGTGGATCGCGGGGAATGTCGCACTGCGGGAGGGCGGTTTGGGGTGCGTGCGGGGAATGTCGCAGGCCCTGGGAGCTTGCGGGAAAGCGGTTTGGGGTGTGTCGTGGGGAATGTCGCAAGCCACGGGGGGAGTGTCGCGGGGAATGTTCCAGGCCATGGCAGCTTGCGGCAAAGCGGAGGCCATGGCAGCTTATCCCGAATCGCACCTTTCTCGGAAGCAAAGCTGGCTTGCTCTGGGATGCCTGCGAGGTTGCTGGAAATCCGAGTGTCCGAGTGCATCGGCGGATGCCTTGGAGAGGCGACCCCGATGTACCAAGCCATCAGCAAAAGCTTCGCATGAACGGCCCGACCGGGTGCCACTTCTTTGCAGTCTGCAAAAGTGCCCAGCGTGCTCCGCCAAGCTGCCCTTGTCCCCGGGGACTAGTGTGCGTGGTGGCTGCGGGTCGATGAGCACCCCTCTCCTCGCAGTCGACCTTCTCCACACAAGCTTGTTGGCTGTCGGGGTATCCATCCCCCGGGCTTGGCGGGTGCCTACCCGCCTTCTGCTGTGGCGACCTCTTCGTGGCGAAGCTTGTTGGCTGTCGGGGTATCCATCCCCCGGGCTTGGCGGGTGCCTACCCGCGTTCTGCTGCAGCGACCTCTTCGTGGCGAAGCTTGCATGTTGGCTGTCGGGGGTATCCATCCCCCGGGCTTGGCACGTGCCTACCCGCGTGCTGCTGTACGACCTCTTCGTGGCGAAGCTTGTTGGCTTTCGGGGTATCCATCCCCCGGGCTTGGCGGGTGCCTACCGCTGTAACGACTCTTCGTGGCGAAGCTTGCTTCCTGTACGTCGTAGTTAGCCATTTTGGGTCATGCCTGCCTCCTGTACTTACTCGTCCTCGGTCTACACAGTCTGCGGCTGTAGCAACTGCGGATGGTGTGCAGGAGCAGCAGCAGCAACAGCAGCAGCAGCAGCTGCTGGAAGTAGGTTTGAGGTAGGTGGGTTGTTTCGTTCGTGCTTCTGTTGGAGCACATTTTTGTTTTGCTTGTTTTCTTTTGTTTTTGTCTTCTGCGGTTTGATCCTTAAGCCTTCGGGGCGGAGGTGATACCGCCTTTCGACCGGACTTTGTCCTGGTCACTCTCCACTCCACTCCAAGCTGCCTTGCCGACCCCGGACCTGAGAACCCCGCTCGCAGCGATGTTCCAGGCAGCAGCGAGGCAAGGCCTCCTGCGAGCCATACCAACTGCGGCACGGCACAGCCGCGCAGGCACTGCACCGAGGTGGCCCCCCCGAAGGTTGCTTTCCGGAGAGTGTGTTAACCTCGAAGGAGGTAACCCCCGCCTAAGTAAGCGTAGATAGTGTTATCCTCTGTGTAGGATGCCTGCGGTGCCATCCTTTTCCATCGCAGCAAAAGTTTTTAAATCAGAGTAAATCCTCTCGCCGACTGAGCAGGGACCCTGTGTTGCAGCACGAAACGTCCGTCCCCGAAAAAAGTTGCAGTTGTTGTTACTGTTGTTCTTGTTGTTGCTCTTGTTGTCAAGCGCTACCAGCTCAAGCGGCCGCGAACTGTAGACGTACAGGGCAGTGTGGAGGGCCCAACTTTTTGAGCTCCTACCAGTAACAGTTCCCGGGTCTTTCTTCAACCATGCATCTGTTAAGTTAGCTCAGACTGCGCATGGGAGTGTTTTTTCATTCGCTGTGAGGCTTTCTTGCTGCACCCAGTGGTGAAACAAGCACGCCACTTTGCAAGCGTTGCAATCTGGAGCTGGCCCGGTCCCAAATGGAAAAGGCTCATGAGTCCCTGTTGCGCGAGCGGCAGATCTTTGTAATACCTTCAAGTTTTCGCCTTTGGTCTTCGGAAGTTGAAATCGGATGGCACTGGCCAATGCTTGTACTTGGTTCTGTGTTGCTCAAAGACCACACGGAAATTTGCTGTTTCAATTTCCAGCTTCGGATGGTCGCAGATGCTTGCCAAGATCAACGACGGGGATGTTTGTCCACTTCCGCGCTTCTAATTTTTTCAGCGCCAGGGAAAGCCGGCGCCTACAGTGGTCCCACCTTGCTAAGTCTCTGGGTCAAGCGGCGAACTTCGAAGTCGTTTTCTACGTTGCAAGTACTTGTGCATGTGGCGATTTCCTTTAAGTGCAACCTGGTCATGGTACTGCTCCTCGGAAGCTGTGGAACGTTGGCGCTGTCACGTGCGCCATACAATATACATTTTTTGATTTTCTCACCCTTCTTACGCAAAGCGAGTTTTTTCAGCTAGTATCTTCTTCCAAGACGATGGCCGAGCCCGAAGATGGGCAATCAGTGCCAGAGCCGTGTGAAGCAAGTCTTGCTAAGCTTTTAGCAGGTTGCTGCGAGGCAAAGCTTTGCTTGCTTTGCTTTTGGCATAGTTGGTCCGTGTGGTTTCTGCTCTGCTCAACTTGCCCAATAGCTGGCCACTCATGAGCAATCATATAGCCTGATGCCCGCCAAGGTGCGGGACTACCCGCCCGAGCATTTGAATGTAATGAAATGCTCTTGTTGTCGGTCTTGTTTTTGTTCTGGTTGTTGTGCTTGTCGTCGTCGTTGTCGTTGTGACCGCCGCAAGTTTTCCCTGTCACCGCGACGACCTCAACTTTGCCTGCCCATGCTTAGTGCCTGTGGCATATGTTGCTTCGGTGTAGATGCTCAGTGACTCAGAGCTGTGACGATCGCCGCAGCAAGTTGCTCATTTTGCTCCACGGGCTTGCGTGTCGAGATC